>CAWUFW010022735.1:0-89351 GCA_963921515.1 Calotriton arnoldi | reverse complement strand
ACTTGGCAGGGCCTCCAGTGAGGATCCGCTATCACACTGTGGCAGGGAAAACGAGCTGAAAACCATTGTAAATACTGTTTTTTAGCTCATTTTCGAGAGGCTTTGAACTGCCAACATCCATTAAGAGGTGTGAAAACACCTCAATAAATTGGCACCAGCCTCAGCAAGTTTTTGGTTTTTTTTGGTAAGTAGGGGGCTTTGGGGCGGGGTGGGGTTCAAAAGTGCATCCTAGGTACTTCTGGCATTAGGCCCGCCCCTTCAAGGCCCCACCCCCTCCTCACTATGAGATTGTTCTTCAAGTTGGCAGGTATGAGAATGGCCAACTCGGAAAGGCTGGCAAATTCCTACCCCCTCTGCACTGGAATTGTATCTCTCTAAAATAACGTTTTTTTTCCTTTCGATTAATCACAACTGTAACTCAAACTTTCTTTTGTCCTAATACTAAGTAAGAATAAGAATTGAAAGTGTACATTATTCACTGCTATGACTCTGTGGGAAAGAAAGCATGTATCCCACTGTTGCAATGTCATAAAGAAATTCCAGGCTATCGATGATAGGGCTTTCAGTGAGCCTGTCAGTGGAGCGAAGACCCTCTGCCCCGAGGGATAGCAGAGAGCACAACTTTGTATAGGGAAGGGGAGGCACAGAGGTTGGTGGGTGGTAGGTGCAGGACACCAGCTATTATATGAGGTCGAGCCTTGGCAGCGCGCATGCGCTGCCTGCAAGACCTGCTGTAATCGATAAAACCACTCTATTCCCGCCTCCTGCTTACGATTGGTTCATTCCAGCATCGCTCTTCTTTGCTGGCTCCTGTCTCGTTCCCGCAGCCGATAGCTCACTTCCTTTGAAGACTCAGGACCACTGGTAAAGTACATTGTACTTACGCTCGCCTTCCTTATCTCCTGTGTGTGAGAACTTTTTTATCTGTGTGAGAAAATGGAGATTTTGTGGAACAGAAGTATGAAAACCCGTGAGCGTATTTTTGTCTTACGGGTGCTTGCCTTTGCACTATATCATCACCCTTACAGAGAAGTAGACAATCATTGTGCCCGCCCTTTTTTATCCGTGTAAGAAAATGGAGATTTCGTGGAACAGAAGTATGAAAACCTGTGAGCTTATTTTTGTCTTACGGGTGCTTGCCTTTGCACTATATCATCACCCTTACAGAGAAGTAGACAATCATCGCGTCCCGCCCAAGTCTGCTTCCTTACTTTCATTTCTCTATGTGTTTCTGGGGAGTGAATGCTGCATGTGTGCAGCAGAGGCCGCGGCTAGCGCAAAACCACAGAGAGACACTGCTCTCCTTCCGCGGGAGATAACCTGTTGCAGGCCTTTGGGGGCCTTAGCTTGCACGGTAGAGGCCAGAATTCAAGAAGAGGCGTTAGAGGCTGCAGCCCTCGGGGAAGAGGCAGGGGGCAGATGTAAGCCGGTGCGCCACCCGCAGTTGCTGGTGAAGGAAGTGACCCGATTAGGGCCACCCGGGTCTCTCGCGACCACCTCTCAGCCTTCCATACAAATGAAGAGTCCGTCAGACAGTAGAGAATACAAACCAAAGTTATTTATTAGAATGCGCTCGAGCGGAGTCCGGTCTGACCAGCCTCCTTAGGTTGCTGCAGAGGGACTGACCCTCGCCAACATGGTAATACCAGATATACATTTCCAATACCCCCAAAGGCACGCCCTAACTGGAATTTTACAGTTAGTAGCTAATGAACAAAGGAGACATAGAGGGATGAGCTACCATCCTGAGACCGGGTTCATGGTTACTCTGCCTGCCCACACCGCTCTGAGCTGTGGGAGCAAGCCAATCTAGACGGAAAGGTATGCAATAATATGAACAGTCTATTCATTAGCACAGCAAAGCTCAACCTTGAAGGAACAGGGGAAAATAACATCGAGACTGCTTTCTGCTGAGGCAAACAGAATGAGACAGAAACTGGGTTTCGATCAGGATACAAAATGGCGGCTGAATACAAAATGGTGCCGCCAATGCTAACTTAAATCACACAATGCTAGAAGGAGTCGACCGAAAGCATTTTTCAGTCCAACAGAACCTACTTTTAGCATTTGCTAACAATTTTGTCTAGTGTTAGAAAACAAATAACTTCTTGCAAATTAGGAAGACTACTATTACATGTTTTTTTTTATTTTTATAATATGTTTATTAGTTTCAACAGGCATGGTGACAGACAGATAGATGTAAGTCAAGTAGTGAGTGCCAATAAAGAACAACCCCCCCTCCCACCCCTTGGCAGAGCAGATTGCAAGACATTGTACACTTTGAGAAATCCTGTACATCATGGACAGACATGAGTGGTGTAGCAGAAACATATTCAGTGGTGGAACTCTCATAATGAAGCAACTATTACAAGATATTACGAGGCATACACTCCACAGGTTACATCAGATCTGGGTGGGACAACAAGTATGCAGTAAGCGGGGCCCAGAAATCCCTGGGCGCGAAGCCTCGGGCAATTCTTCCGAATAGACCCTCAGCTGATCCCTACAGTAAAGTAGATCACGGATCCACTTTTTCACCGTTGGAGTGGTCTTCGCTCCCCAACACTGCGCAACAGCTCTTTTGGCAAACAGAGTGGATACGGCAACTATGCGTCTATTACAGGGCTTAAGGCGTTTTACATACCCAAGAAGGCAGATCTCAGGAGTGCACTGCAATGGTTCCAGCACAATATCAGTGAGCACACTCACCACCTTAGACCACAGAAGGCAAATATACCTGCACACAGCCATGGCACATGCAGGAAGTCAGCATCAGCCTGCCCACACCTCACACAGCCAGCAGACTCGCGCAAACCGGTCAAAGGGCAGAACAAGAACATTCCAACTGCATCTAGGCATCTTTCCGCCCCATACAAATGTAAGCAATGCCGATTGGAGCGTCTTAAACAGCACAACATTCAACTTGATTGGAATATTGACAAAAAAATAAAGCAGCTTGGGGAGGAAGGCCATTTTTAGGTCTTGCCTGGCGTTAGCAGCGCGCATGCGCTGCTCTCGCCATGCGAGGGCCTTTTGGAATCAATACGGATTCCAAGCTAGATGTGCACGCGGACGGACAGAAGATGTGCACGCATAGGACTGGATGCTTCACTGGCGGCGTGACACTCTGGGGACTTTTTTTTTTGGCTCGGCAAACTATTTTTCAATATTTGATGCTTTTAATAAGCAGCACGGCTTGCTGCGCTGCTTACTAAAAGCATCAAATATTGAAAAAAAAGAGTCGGCAATCTTTGATTGTGCTCATTGAAGCGAGTGTTTGCATGCTTGTTTTTTTTAGTTGTATATAGCGCGACCTCGACCGGATGATATTGGAGCGCTTTGCATGGACACATATTTTGTTTTTGAGGCACTGGGATTTTCAGAAATTTGCCCACGATCACTAGATGTTGAGTTTATTTTGAGCGTGGGCTGAAATTGACGCTCAGGGTGATAAAATGACTTGCCGAGTATCACACGTTTTAGCCAAGTTGGAAAGCCAAATTTAACACTGTAGCGCCTAATCAAAAGTACATTTCGGCCTTTTAACACGTCAGCAGCAGTTTTGAGGAAGAAAGTCTACCCGTGGGGATTTTATTTATCGCTTTTTACAGCCTTTCCTCTTTTGCATTTACATATGTCTTCTGTTAAAAAAATGAAAAAAACACCCTCGAGGGCTTCGGAGTCATGTGGAATGTTGAAAATGTGCCTCACTCGCAGTTGCCACTGCTTCTTTGAAAGAAAAGCAGAAGTTTTGGTGCGTTTTGTTTGTGCTGAACTTTAACCCCATCTGAGCAAATCTGGGGCATCCTGCTTCTGGAAGGCATGCTGCGGGAAGACCCGGCGTGGATTAAGCGCTTGCAGACTAGGATTCACCAAATGTGCAGCAGAAGTGTATTTTGCGCACTTACTTGTTGATAGCAGATACTGGGGCTGACATAGGAATATTCTGCCGTTATAAATGTAGTTTGTGTTGTGATTTGTATAATAAATGCTGTGAAAGCTTAAAACCGGGGGAGGTCCTTGGTGTAGTGAATATATTAAGATGCAAACGAAATGTATTAAGATAAGTTTTTTTTCCAAGCAACGAATCTTCTCCTCCTGTACTGCCACTTCTTTGTAATAACTCCTCCTCTTCTCTGCCGCTAAAGCCCCAAGTCTGCCCCTTAAGAACGCTTTATAGGCATCCCATGTGAAACCGGGGGGTGCGGTTCCCCAATTGAGTTCAAAAAATTCTTTTGTTTCTTTTTTAAGGACTTGTACTACTTCCTCTTCCAACAAAATTGTGCGGTCAAGGGTCCATCTAGACTGAGTACCAACCTTACTGACCTCCAATGTGAGCATCACCGCTTAGTGGTCTGACAAGTGTACTCCCACATGTTCAACCTGCTGTATTTCATCCTTCAACTTACAATCTACTAAAAGTAATCAATCCTAGACTGATGCCTGTACTTCTTATTAAAGAAAGTAAAGCCTTTTTGTTCCCCTACTTTCTGTCTCCATATATCCAACAGACCCAGTTGTTCCATCATTTGCTTTATTAAGCTAAGCATCTTGGGGTTAGTCTGAGCTCTACTATGTATGGATCTATCCAATATGTGATTTAATACAACATTAAAATCTCCAGCCAGAATAATTGGATCAGAAGAATTTAAAAGTTCGGCCAACAGATCTTGCAGAGGACCAACTTCATCGTGGTTAGGCCCATAGTAGCCGGCTAACGTGAAGGGCCGAGCCAAGATCTTTACTTTGGCTACTACCCATCTACCCGCTTTATCAGATGTATAGGAGTCCAAACTTACTTGAAGACCTCGCTTGATTAAAATTGCCACCCCTTTTGTCACTGCTGTTTGGGCTGTACATGCAATGTGCGCTACCCATTTAGTCGCTCGAAAGAGCTCTACTGCCTCCTTCTCGGTTAAATGAGTTTCCTGGGCTATAATAATTTGAGCTGAGGAATCTTTCAAATACTGAAGTATTTTCGCCCTCCTACCTCTGACCCGTAAGCCGTTTAGATTCCAGGACAGAATATTTATACACCCTCCCTTTTTACTACCCATCATCTCTTACTGCTAAAGCCTTTGTTTCTAAAAACATAAAAAGAGACTCTAGAGCAGAGATCTTCAAACTTTTTGATGCCGAGACCCCCTTGTCAAACCTTTTAGGCGTAAGGACCCCCTCCTGACAAAAACATTTCTAGAACCTGGTACTCCTCATCAACAACCATAAATGCCCCCAATTCCAACACAAAATAATTTTTACAGTGGGGAAATAATATTAAACAGTGTTTAGCAAACCAAAGGTCAGTGAGCGTGGGGGCGTGGTCAAAGGTATAGCTAAAACAAAGGGCCTCATTTATGAGGAATTGGCATAGGGCAGCACCCCAAGTCTTCTTTCTGCGCTGCCCTACGCCAATGTGAAAGGGCAGGAATGCACCATATTTATGAAATATGGTGCTTTCCTGTCCTTTCCCCATGCGTTGGCGCACAAATTGCTGCCTAGCACCAACATAGGCAGGATTGTTTTTGTCAGGAAGGGCACCGTCCCTCCCAAAACAATCCTGAAAGGTGTTTTCCTCTTTCTATGTGAGCTGTAGAATGCAGCACACATGGAAAGAGGAAAAAGAGAGGAGAAATGTTTTCACTAGGGAGATGTACGTTTTTGGTGGTGCTCCAGGTTTACGTGGTCTTGTAAATATGGGGCAGCATCAAAATCCATGGGTGTTGCGTGGGAACCCCCACACAGGTCCCGTGGAACACCTCCTTGATGCAGAGTTAGGCAAGGCAGCGACTTGCCCTACTTTGTCTTACTCCATATCTATTAGGCCTTGCAAAGCCATGCAGGGTGACTTTGTACTGCCTCACAGGTATGGTTGAGATGCTTGCACCACCAGAGCGTAAAAAAAACTGATGCTCTGGTGGCGCAAGCCTCTCATAAATAAGCCCCAAAATATTCTTTACGTTTTTAGGTCTTTCACCAACAGGTACCTACATATAAAATAATGGGCAGTGTTAATGAAAAATAAATGTAAAAAATTGTCAGTGGGAAAAGCATTATGAAACCTCAATTAGTTAATGCACTGCAGAGGTTTGTGTGTAACCAGAGAGACACAAAATTAAATCTTGGTTGGTGCAGTGGAGTATAGTGTATTTTTAGTGCTACAAGGTCACAGCCTGTGACAGAAAGCACTGTGGGTATGTAAGTCATTATTTTACACTTGCATTATATTACACACAGTAAAATATAGACTGATACAAAATGTGTAAATAGTTTTAAAATAAAATTGTGCTTCCAAAATGTAGATTTTAGTAATACCAGGGCGTATGTATTGCAATTTCTTTTTTACATAACTGTCCCTTCAACACCTCCTTAGGGGTACTAAGGGCTGGGTAAATACAGTTACAATTAAAAGAAAAGCACTTCACCTCCCAGTTGTTAACTCTCTGCACTACCATTCAAAAAAACAACTCTTTGTCATCACAAAGGTTGGAGTGATTCTCGAGTCCCAAGCACCCTTTACACTTGCCGATTAACTAATGGGGCACATTTGCATTTCTTTCAGGAGACCAGGCACCCTGGCACGAAAGCTTTCACAGCACAGGAGACTCAGCTGAAGCATTTTAAACGATCGAAATAAGCTGTCCCAGGAGGGCTGTCTTTTTTCCAAAATAAAAGCAAAAGTTTTAGAATCCAGGCACAAGTGAGGCTAGGGAATGCGCGACCCCCTTCCAAGGACCCCACGGCCCCCCTGGGGGTCGCGCCCCACAGATTGAAGACGTCTGCTCTAGAGGAAACATTTTTTTGATTTTTTTCCCACTGCACCCCACCCTGTGCACCCTCCCACCCATAGAGAACCCCCTCCCAACTATTCCAAGGCCAAAAGGCCATATGGAATTCCCCTCAGAGCATATTACCATCTAGGGGCCGATTCCGATGTCGGACGGACTCAGGTCCGTCCGACATCGTCCAGGAGCCGTAACCGACCGACCTGCTGTCGTCGTTTACGGCCCTGCAAGTACGATGCGACCAAACCCTGTTCGGTCGCACTCGTATACTACACAATGGGAGCATGCATTCCGAGCGGAATGCATGGGAGCATGCATTCCGAGCGGAATGCATGCTTGCATTGTGTAAAGCAGGGGTGCAGTTCATCCCTGCACCCTGTGGCCGGCACCCCAAGGTGCCTGCCACCGGGTGCAGGGATCAACAGAGGAGCACCATAGGTGCCCACAGGCCGCCATTCGGCGGCCTCGCACCCATGGGGGCCCTACTGGGGGCCCCCAAAGACAGTTACCGACTGCCTTTTCGTGCCGGAAAGACCGGCACGAAAAGGCAGTGAGAAACTGCCATCGTACTCCCTCGGTCGTGAAGAGGCGGCCGGGGGAGTACTGAAGGATTTCCGGACGGCGGACGGGCTCTCCGAGCCCGTCGTAAGCCATCCGGAAATCCCAGTTGGATTCCTTTCCGACCGAGCCCATCGGAATGGCTCGGTCGGAAAGGAATCCGGCCGGCACGTTCCGATTCGGTCGGAAGGGCTCCGACCATCGTTCGGTGCCCTTCCGGCCGAAATCGGAATCGGCCCCTAAGTGTGAAAAAACTACCATCCCAGTAAACATTTTTATACTAAAAAGAAAAAGGGAAAAGAAGGAGAGGTTTTTATATTTTTTTTTTAGGAGAGAAAGCTTTATATAATTCACCTCGCAAATATGTTAGTTTATTTTCAACTTAATTGTTATTATTTTATATTTTATCTACATATTTTATTTTTATTTTTCTCTCTTTATTTCTTCCTCCGCCCCCCGTGGCTTTCTCCCATAGTCTAATCATTTAACATACTTGACTTTAACTACTCTTTAGCTTTCCCTAACTGAGCCAAGTGGCAGGGTTAGAAAGGCAGTAAAAAGAAAAAGAGGATTATTTCCTGTTAGATTGAAAATCTTTTAAGAACTCATCTACCTTCTCACAAGAGTGAAAGATAAGCATTTTATTATCAATCATCACCTTGAGGTACGCAGGGAATCTCAACTGGACTACAGCTCCCAAACTTTTCAGTTGGTCCATCCTTTTGCCTAACTCCCATTGCCTGTTTGAAGTGGCAGCTGAAACGTCTGATCTAAAATCATATTTTACCCCATCCACTTCTACAAATTTCAGGCTCAGAGCTTTTGAAAGTATTTTCTCCTTTGGAGAGAAAGTTAAAAATTAAGCAAAATTTTTCTAGGCTTTGTCCTATTTTTGTTTAGCCTAAACGGGCCTCTATGTACACGCTGAATGTCCTTACTTATATCCTCTTCAGATTCCTCTAATTGTAGCTCTCTTTTTATCAGGCGTACTACGAAGGCTTTGATATCTTCTCCCTCCTTTCCTTCAGGAACCTTCAAGATTTTTATATTGTTTCTCCTCTGAAAATTTTCTAATCTTTCCACTCTCTCTAAGCACTCAGACTCTGATAGCTTTAGCTTTGTAATCTCGGCTGAGTTTATGCTGACCTTCTCCCTGAGCTCTTTACCTCCCCTCCAACAGGCCTGTTCTACTATTAAGGTCGTCCATCTTTCTCTCCAAAGTATCGCAGGCTTGTCTTATCTCCCTCTGATTCCCTTCCGAAGTCTCAAATCTTGATCTAATCTCTACTGTCAGGGCTTTTAACAGACCACTCAGCGGTAGATCATCATCTCCCGAGACCCCTGAAAAGACCAGACCTTGGCCCGGGGCTACTGAGACTGCTCCCTGCTGTAACCCTCCCTGTATAGGTGGGGTACTCATGCTCTCTTCGGCAGGAAGCCCGGACAGTATTTGGTAGCTATTAGAAGAAATATTGTTACTCCAATCTATGGCATTAATTAAAACTTCGGGGGATTTCACACTCTCAATGATCTTTTCTTTATCCACCTCCCTTCCCCCCTCCATCCTGCTCTCTGTCAAAATATTCGTTGCTTGGAAAAAAAACGAATCAATCCAAATATAGATGATGAGGCCAGGATGAGTTGTGATGGAGCAGGATAAATGAAATTTTTAACCTCCTAATAATTTTCATAAAATAATTAATAAACATGTTCGTTTAAGTAAATAACCAACAATGTATGTTACATGTAAAGGGTTAAAGGTAACACGCTATTTTTGTGTGCAACTTAATCAACTTATAATTGTTTACGTGTCTAACATAAACGTAATATTTGCGTACTAATAAAATAATAAACGCATGATTTGTGCTTTGAAAATAAAACGTGTGGTGGCAAAATAAAGCGATGGTAAGTAAGGGACGGCTTTATATGTTGCTTAAAAAAGATTTCTTGGTAGCAGAGTTATGGTTACTATAGATTAGTTTGGTGATTATTGATTAGTGATTATTGATTATTGATAAGTTCATGTCTAACACTTTATGTTGAGTCGCGTTATGTTATATGTAAGTTTTCACGCTTCCGGGAAGTAGGAAGTGGAACACGTGTGGCAAGAGAAGTCACATGGAATAGTGCATTGTCTGAGTTCATATTGGTGATAACACAGGTTGTGTTATGATAGGGACATTTTCCGTATAAAAGGTGTGAAAGTGAAATAGTGATCGGTTTCCTTGTGAAACTCTGGCCTTATTTCTCAGGAGCAGTATAGTCTCCACATGTGTTTTATCCCCAGAGAAACGGGTTTACCGCTTGCTTGAAAGAAGGGTAAGGTAGAGGGAAGTGCTACTTTATCGGCGAAACTGAAAATTCTGTGGTAGGGTAGAGGTAAGCGCTGCCTACTGGAAAATACAGAGTTCTTGTGTAAATGGACCAAGCTATCTCTTTTGTTTAGTGAATCAGACAATGGAAATGTGTTTTAAATGTTGTAACTAACAAAGAATTGTTGAAAAAGAAATTGCCGATAAATTTTGTAAAGGAGGGGTCAAAAGCAGAACTGACGTAGACAAAAGCCGCGCTGGGATTGGACAGTGCGCTAGTCATACAGAAACAGGAGCAGAGCTGACGTAGACAAAAGCCGCGCTGGGATTGGACAGTGCGCTGTAGACAGAAACCGCTCTGATTGGCGTGTTGGTGTGAGTCGCGCTAGTATTGGTCAGATAGAATAGTGACGTGGAAGTTTGTGATTGGAGTGTTGGTGTGAGTCGCGCTAGTATTGGTTGGAATAACGCATAGAGAACAGTGTTGAATTACGGATAGTTTGAGGAGAGAAAGCGATTGTGAATCATGTCGTATTATGAATATGGTAGAGAGAAAATGTCGTGGATGTCGAAAGTTAAGAACTTCTTTAAGAAAGACAAAAAGATAGTGACTAGAGAGGGACAAATAATTCCTCCGCCGAAATCACCAGCTTCACACATGATGCTGAAATATGGATATCATACATGCATATGGTTAGAAAATTGGACAAAATATACCAAGAATGATGGAGCATTGGCTTTTCCTGAGAATGGTTCATTTAATGTAGCTGTACTACGGAATTTGAGAGAGAAGATGGCAATGTTAGAACCTAGACCTAGACCGACACAGTTTGAAGCTTTAACTGAATGGGAAGATGAGATGTATGAACGAGAGAGATTCAGAGGATTAAAGAATCATGAGTTTGTGCCTGGAAGGTTATGGTGAATAAATCATGAGGACAGAATAAAACGTTGGAGATGTGCTAATATGACAGGAGGTTTTTTCCAGCTTTTACAGTAGAGGAAGAAGCAAAGAGAAAGTGTACTGAGAAAAAGAAACATGTAGTTGTAGAAAAGTATGGGTATGGTGGTAGTGAAACGGATGACGAATTGCTGGAAGATATTTTAAACAGAAACCCACCTCCATACCAACAGACTTCTGCGGTGGTGACACCTAATGCACCGCCAATGGAAACTGGGAGGAATAAAAATCCCGAACGAAGAGATGAGATAAATAGGTCACAAGATCAATTAAAAACTTCACAAAATGAAGAGATAGAAAGTGACAATGCAACTGAATTAGCAAAAACCACAAGAGAATTGACTGAGAAAATAAGAGCATTGACAAAGAATATGGAAGCTGTAACTGTACCAGTGACGATAGGTCCAGTAATGCCAATTTTTGAGAATCAGAAAATTGATGAACGTTCTTTAGTGATTCCCATGAATTCACATTTGCAAAGAAAAAGAGAAGGGATGGAACTGAACAATGAAGGTGCACACCATTTGGTTAGTACCTATAGACCAAGCCCACCTACTAATTTGACGATAAACGAGAATGAGTTCAGGAGAATACCTATGGTAACGGAGTCTGCATCAGGGACACCAGAAAGAAGTAACAATTGGATAGAATTAAATAGTACGCCTGTAGGTCCGACTCCAGATGAGTTAAATGAATGGATGAAAACGCTAAGAACAAAAGAAACAGAAGTAAAACCATTAGATGTAATTAGGTTAAAAATAGACATGGAAGAATTGATTTTAGGAACGATTGGTACAGAAAAATAAAAAAATTATCAGGATGATGAGATTATGTTTTTGTGCAAAAGTCTTACATGGAGAGCTAGGAATTTACATGACAAATTAGAAGAAACAGCAAGTGAACTAGGAGTAGAATTTGCAAAAGTGAGAACGTTGCAGAAACCATACAGAGTAGATTTTTGTGAGAAAGATATAGAGAATCTGAATACATCAGGAAGATTGACCCAAATAAAAGAGTTAATTGTTTTACTGAGAAAATGGGGTGATGTGGATAGATGGAGAAATAGATGGAAGAAAAGGAGTGAGAAAATAACAGATAAAGCATCTTTGGCTTTTGCAGTGACAGATAAGGAACCAGTTGTAAGGGAGTACCCGATGAGAGAAACTCCAGGAGGTAGTTATGTGCATGTTCCATGGACTAGACAGGATATACTGTCATTTGCAAATGATTTCCCAAAGTTGAGAGAAAAACCAGTAGAATGGTACAGACAAGTGGAGAGATTTGTGAAAGTTTCAAAGGTGTTGTGGATAGACTTGGATGGATTGTTTGATATAGTAGTGCCAGCTGATTTGTGGACAGAATGTAAGATTACTATTGATTGGCCAACTGTAGAATATCCAAGGGATGCTAAAACAGGAGCGCCAGGACCAGAAGTGATGAGGAAGTATGACCAAGTAATTACCTTTTTGAAGAATAAGATTCCACCTAAAGAAACAGATTGGGTAAAAATAGACAGAACAACGCAGGAAAGTAAAGAATCAGTGCATGCTTATTATGAAAGGCTGTTGTTAGTTTTCAAACAGTATATTGGTTATGAGACACTAAATGAGAAGGATATGAGTCATTTTGTATATAGATTTGTATATGGGTTGAAACCGGAGATAAGTGAAATGATTAAACAGCATATGATTTGTTGGCAGAATAGCACGGTAGACGAGGTTTTGAGATATGCTAAGTATTGCAGTGATGATATTGAGAGTAGACAGCGTAAATTGAAAGAGAAAGCCATGTGGGCACAGGTGAAAGTTGCAGAGAAGCAAGAAGCTCAATTGAGTAATACAGGTAATGAAGCAGGACAGGTTAGATCTCGACCAAATATAGGTAAAGGAAAAGGACAAATGAGCATAGATGAGGCAAAGAAAAAGTGGCAATGCCACAACTGCGGAAAGCTAGGGCATTGGAGAAACGAGTGTAAATTTCCTCCAAAACTTAATCTGGAAAATCAATCATTAAATTCACAGGTGCAGAGTGAGGTAGTTACTCAACAAAGTCAGGTGCCACAACCACCACTTCCCAAGAGTGTTAACCAACAGAAATACAGTGCAGAAACAGGATTCTACGGAGGAGAACAGGTAACACAGTTGCCGCGTGCAGCTGCCATTTCTCAATATTGGTTACGACAGGATGAGGATGAAACGGATGAAAGCTTCTGACGGTGCCTAGGAGAGGGGGAAGAGTGCGTGCTTGGCGCAACTCTAGAGGTAGATCAGTCTGGTCCATTTGTGGATGGAGAAGTGAATGGTGCAAATGTAACATTCCTTGTGGACACTGGAGCTACCCGTTCTACTGTTAGGTCAGTGGAAATTCCAAACCTTCCTCTCTCAGGTGAACATATCCAAGTAGTTGGAGTTTCGAATCAGCAAATAAAGACGCCTCTTACTAAATTAGTGGAGGTAAAGATTGGTCCATTTAGTGAAATGCACCGATTTGTGGTATGCGATTGTAGTCCCGTGAACCTATTAGGACGCGATCTATTGTGCAAAATGAACTGCACTATCTATTGTACTCCAGATGGAATTGCATTTCAGACCCCAGATGAAGATGTACTGTATAAAATGACAATGGTAAATTTAGAACCAGAAGTAAATGATTTGTTTCCTGTATTTGATGCAGAGAAAATCCCAATTGAATTGAAAAAGACAGTGAAAGAAGAAGTGTGGGACTTTACAGGAGAAGATATAGGATTAATGAAAGAAGTAGATCCCGTTAAAATAACAGTAAAAGAGGGAACGAGTTACCCAAATACGGCCCAGTATAAATTGACACCAGAAATAATTGAAGGAATAACGCCAGTAATAAATAAAATGGTTGAACAAGGGATTCTAAAAGAAATCATGAGCAGTCCATGTAATTCGCCAATAATGGGACTGAAAAAGCCAAATGGAACATATAGAATTGTACAGGATTTGAGGAAGGTAAACAAAATTGTAGTGCCTTGTTGCCCAATAGTACCGAACCCTGCTGTGATTCTATACCAGATTCCACGTGAAGCAGAATGGTACACAGTAATTGATTTATGTCATGCATTTTTCTCTATTCCATTGCATCCAGATAGCCAGCCATTATTTGCGTTTAGGTTTGGAGAGCGTATTTTGGCATGGTGCCGAATTCCTCAAGGGTACACAGAAAGCCCCTCAATCTTTAATCAGATTCTAAAGAAATCCTTGGAAGATTTAAAAATGCCAGAAAAGTCAGTGATGGTTCAGTATATTGATGACCTACTGGTGGCATCAAAAACAAAGGAAGCATGTGTCAATGATACAATTGCTTTGCTGAATCATTTAGCAAAAAGAGGACATAAAGTGTCCCCGTCAAAATTGCAGTTTTGTCAACAAGAAGTCCAATATTTAGGGCATAAAATTGAGAAAGGAGTGCGAAAGGTAACGACTGAAAGAATAAAGATGATTCAAGGAATGAGAGCTCCAATGACGCAAAGAGAGGTAAGAATGTTTCTGGGAATGGTTGGATATTGTCGACAATGGATAAGCGGTTTTTCGCTGATTGCTAAACCGTTGCAAAAACTGACAAAGAAGGATGTTAAAGATCCTTTTGAAATGAATGATGAGGAAATGAAAGCATTCAGAGAGCTGAAAAAGAAATTATGTGAGGCTCCAGCATTGGGAATGCCTGACTATGAGAAAGATTTTGAGTTGTATTGCAGTGAAAGAGATGGATGTGCATTTTCAGTCTTGGTACAGAGACATGGAACTATGAAAAGACCCATTGCATATTTTTCAGCTGTTTTAGACCCTGTAGCGAAAGCGTTGCCTGGATATTTGAAAGCAGTTGCTGCTACTTGTGTGAGTCTGGAACAGAGTGAAGGCATAGTGATGGGATATCTACTGAGAGTATATGTTCCCCATTCTGTGGAAATTCTCTTGACAAGAACGAAAACACAATACATGACACATAGTCGGCTGACTAGGTATGAAAAAGTAATTTTGAGTGCAGATAATGTTACCATTGACAGATGTATGAATGTGAATATACGAGATGAGCCCTTAAAGGAATCAGATTATATTCTGTTTGTGGATGGCTCATGTTTGAGAATGAATGATGGAGTTCTAAGTGCAGCATATGCAGTTTGCACAGTAGTTTGCACAGTAGCAACCTTACCAGGTAGGTCGCTCCCCCGCCACACAGCTCCGCCTGTGGTGTCCTGCCCGCTGCTGCTGCTGGTAAGCTCGCCCCTCTGCCTGTGGCCTCGGTGCCCGGTTTCCTTCTGTTTCCCCTCGCTGCCCCCACTGTATTGTGTCCTTTTTTCCTCCTGTACCCCTCGCTGCCCCCACTGAATTGTGTCCTTTTTTCCTCCTGTACCCCTCGCTGCCCCCACTGAATTGTGTCCTTTTTCCTCCTGTACCCCTCGCTGCCCCCACTGAATTGTGTCCTTTTGTCCTTCTGTACCCCTCGCTGCCCCCACTGAATTGTGTCCTTTTGTCCTTCTGTACCCCTCGCTGCCCCCACTGAATTGTGTCCTTTTTTTCCTTCTGTACCCCTCGCTGCCCCCACTGAATTGTGTCCTTTTTCCTTCTGTACCCCTCGCTGCCCCCACTGTATTGTGTCCTTTTTCCTTCTGTACCCCTCGCTGCCCCCACTGAATTGTGTCCTTTTTCCCTTCTGTCTCCCCTCGCTGCCCCCATTTTCCCTGTGTCCATTTTCCTTCTGTACCCCTCGCCGCCTCTCTCCACTCCCGCCGCTGCGTCCCCTGCGGCCCCGCCCCCCTGACTGCCCATTCGCTGCCCCTGCCTCCCGCCTCCCAGCTGCTCCTCCCTCCCACCTCCCCATATATGGTGGCCGCTGCGCGGCCGCGCCGCTGGCGCGCCAAAGGCGCGCCTAAGGCAAGCCCGTCTGCGCCCGTCCGCGCCTGGACCACGCCCAGCACCAGAACCCCTGGGCCGTGCGCCCCCCGCACCAGCCTCGAGGACCGACGCCGCTACGATGCCACCACACTCCACGCTCTCAACCCCGGACGGACGCACAACTGCTTCAAGGCCGCCCCGAAACGCACCCATGGTCCCTTCACCTGCCGGAACTGCAGCTACTCCAGCCTCAGAGCCACCGAAACGCCCGCCAAGAAGGACCTCAACCACCTCCGATGCATCCTACTGAACACCCGCTCCACACGCAAACACGCCGTCGAGCTCTGGGACCTGCTCGACACATCATCACCAGACGTCGCCTTCCTGACAGAGACCTGGATGAACGACTCCTCCGCCCCCGACATCGCCATAGCCATCCCAGACGGCTATAAGATCACCCGCAGAGACCGCGTCAACGCAGTAGGAGGAGGAATCGCCATCGTCCACAAGAACACCATCAGGGTCTCGACCAGCACCGACGACACTCTCAGCACCGCCCGAACACATGCACTTCCAGATCCACACAGACCCCAACACCACCCTTAGAGGCACCCTTGTCTACAGACCCCCTGGGCCCCGACCCCAGTTCAGCGACTCCATCGCCGACTTCATCAGCACGCACGCCCTGACCTCTACCGACTACATCCTCCTCGGAGACCTGAACTTTCACCTGGAGAACAACAACGACAGCAACTCCACCACCCTGATCGACAACCTCGCCAACCTCGGTCTGAGCCAGCTCGTCACAACACCGACCCATTCCGCCGGCCACACGCTTGACCCCATCTTCTCCTCAAGCTCCCACGTCTCCTTCAGCCACACCACGGAACTCCTCTGGACCGACCACCGCTGCATCCATTTCACCTTCCAGAAACCCACCACACACCACCGCACCCAACAGATCCCACGCCGCTGCTGGAGCAAAGTCACCGAAGACCAACTACGGGCAACCCGCGCTCTCAGCCCTCCCTCCGACCCATCCAACACCGACGACGCCGCCTGCAACCTCAGACGATGGATGGACGACTGTGCCAACACCCTCGCCCCACTGAAAAAACTCACCTACAGTGACACCACCAAAAGAGCCAGCTGGTTCACCTCGGAACTCCTAGCCTCCAAGCGCACCTGCCGGAAACTAGAGAAGAAATGGCACAGTGATAAGACACCGGACAGCCACGCAGCCCACAAAGACGCCATCCGTAACCACCACCACCTCATCAAGTCCGCCAAGAGAATCTCCTTCAAAGACCGCCTCGACAACAACGCACACAACAGCAAGGAGCTTTTCAACATCGTGAAGGAACTCTCCAACCCCAGCTCCAACACCAACGACATCCCGCCGTCGCAACCCCTGTGCGATTCCCTCGCCACCTTCTTCCACCGCAAGATCGCCGACATCCACGACAGCTTCAACACCCCAACTAAGATCGATGCACCAGACCCGCCGCACACCATCGACCACGACCCCCTGCCAGCCTGGGCCAGCGTGAACATTGAGGACACCATCAAGACCATGAGCACAATACACTCCGGCTCCCCGTCAGACCCTTTCCCGCACCACATCTTCAACAAAGCCAGCAGCTCCATCGCACCCCACCTGTGCAACATCATCAATCTCTCCTTCGAGACCGCGACCTTCCCAGAGAGCTGGAAACACGCAGAGATCAACACCCTACTCAAAAAACCCAAGGCGGACCCGAGAGACCTCAAGAACTTCCGGCCCATCTCCCTGCTTCCGTTCCCAGCCAAGGTCATCGAGAAGATCGTCAACAAACAGCTAACCCGATACCTCGAAGAAAACAGCATCCTGGACCCATCCCAATCGGGGTTCCGCAGCAACCACAGCACTGAGACTGCCCTCATCGCCGCCACCGACGACATCAGGATCCTGCTGGACAACGGTGAGACCGCAGCCCTCATCCTGCTGGACCTCTCCGCCGCCTTCGACACTGTCTGCCACCGCACTCTATGCGCACGCCTCCACGACGCAGGGATCCGAGACAAGGCCCTGGAATGGGCCACCTCCTTCCTCACCGGCAGAACCCAGAGAGTCCGCCTCCCACCATTCCGATCCAAAGCCTCCGAGATCATCTGCGGCGTACCCCAGGGATCGTCCCTCAGCCCAACACTGTTCAACATCTACATGGCCCCGCTCGCACGCATCGCCAGACAGCACGACCTCAACATAATCTCCTACGCCGACGACACTCAACTGATCCTCTCCCTCACCAAGGACCCCCTCGCCGCCAAATCCAACCTCCATGAAGGAATGAAGGCCGTCGCCGATTGGATGAAGATCAGCCGACTAAAACTGAACACGGAGAAGACAGAGGTCCTCATCCTCGGCTCCAACCCCTCAGCCTGGGACGACTCCTGGTGGCCAACGACGCTGGGAGCAGCCCCGACACCCACCGACCACGCACGCAACCTGGGAGTCATCCTTGACTCAACGCTCTCCATGGCCAGGCAAGTCAACGCAGTCTCATCCTCCTGCTTCAACACCCTCCGCATGCTTCGCAAGATCTACAGGTGGATCCCGACAGACACAAGAAGAACAGTCACCCAGGCCCTCGTCAGTAGCAGACTTGACTATGGGAACGCCCTCTACGCAGGAGCCCCGGCCAAGCTCATCAAGCGACTGCAACGCATACAAAACGCCTCCGCACGCCTGATCCTCGATGTACCACGCCACAGCCACATCACCCCCCACCTGAGGAACCTGCACTGGCTCCCCGTCGACAGGAGAATCTCCTTCAAACTCCTCATCCACGCACACAAGGCACTCCACAAGACTGGCCCAGCCTACCTCAACAGACGACTCCTCTTCTATGTCCCCAACCGCCAACTCCGCTCCGCCGACCTCTCCCTCGCCACCGTCCCTCGCATTCGAAGAACTACCACCAGCGGTAGATCCTTCTCCCACCTCACCGCCAAGACCTGGAACACCCTTCCACTAAGCCTACGACAGACCCAAGACCTGCTGACCTGACTGGTTGTTCGACCAGTAGCAGCACCCCTCCCCCCCCTTTTTTTCTCCCCAGCGCCTTGAGACTCTCGCGGGTAAGTAGCGCGCTTTACAAATTCTGTGATTGATTGATTGATTAGCAACTGTAATGGAAGCATCTTGTCTGAAAGGGATGCGGTCTGCCCAAGTCGCAGAACTAGTAGCTCTGATTCAAGCATGCAAGTTGGGAAGAAATGTACGGGTTACGATTGTGACAGATAGCCAGTACGGCTTTGGGGTGGTGCATGATTTTGGTCAGATTTGGTCACAAAGAGGTTTCTTGACGTCTGCAGGAACGCCAATTAGAAATGGAGATTTTGTAAAAAAGTTGCTTGAGGCGATACAGCTGCCTAAACAGATTGCTGTTGTGAAGTGCAATGCACATAAAAATGGGGAAGACTACATAACTGTCGGTAATAAATATGCTGACGAGATTGCACAGTACTGTGCAAAGAATGTGGTTTCTTTAAACAAAAGCCGAGAAAGAGAGCATATTTCTTGTCCTTTGCTTTTTACTAACCCTGTTGAGACATGGGATGAGGTGAGACAGTTACAGGAAGCAGCAGATGATGAGGAAAAAGATACATGGATAAAATCAGGATGCAGAAAACATGAGGAAAATGATGTTTGGGTTTACAGAGATGAAAGACCAGTTATGCCTGATAGCATGATTTCTGACATGGCACGGATGTACCATGGACAAGCACTTATTGGGAGAGATTCAATGATCAGACTTTTTAGACAAACATGGTATAATCCAAAATTCAGAGCCATAGCTGAGAGTCTTTGTCAAAGATGTCTTATTTGTCAACAGTTAAATCCAGGAAGGAAGACAGTAGTGAGTCTAGGAACAATAGGACGAGAAGGAGGTCCGTTCACTAGAATGCAAATGGATTTTATTGAAATGCCACTGAGCAACAGACTAAGGTATGTCCTAGTAGTCGTCTGTTTGTTTTCCCGTTGGGTGGAGGCATACCCAACCAGAAGGAATGATGGAATCACGGTAGCAAAACTTATGCTGCGAGAATTCATTCCGAGGTATGGTTGCCAGTCACGATTGAAACAGATAGAGGAACACATTTCCAAAATGAATTAGTTAAACTGATTTGTGAAGCACTTAGTATTAAACAGAAACTGCATTGTGCATACAGACCAGAGGCTTCTGGAATAGTAGAGCAAGTGAATGGAACAATTAAGAACAGGTTAGGAAAAATGTGTCAAGCTACAGGACTCAAATGGCCAGATGCCTTGCCATTAGTTTTAATGACAATCAGAAGTATTCCGGAAAGGAAAACTGGACTCAGTCCCCATGAGATAATTATGGGACGAGCAATGAGACAAGCACAAGTACCTGTCAACAAACTACTGACTATAACTGATGATCTAGTACTGGATTATTGCAAAGGATTGGCTGATGTGGTGCGTTCTGTGTTTCATCAGGTTGGACCGGATGCGACCACTCTTGAAAGAAAACCAGCTCACGACTTGAATCCTGGAGATTGGGTCCGCATAAAAGTCCACAGGAGAAGAAACTGTTTGGTTCCTCGCTGGGACGAACCACGACAAGTGATCCTGGTGACAACCACTGCAGTCAAATGTGCAGGAGTGAAACACTGGGTGCATGCCAGTCACACCATCAGAGTTCCAGAACCTGAAGATCGACATGTGAGTCGACATCCGGAAGTATTGGATAACAGTTCAGCATCAGAAGCAGAAGAAGAAACAAACAGGGTGCCAGAATCTGAAGATCGACCTGTAAGTCGACATCTGGAAGACCCAACTACAAGTGCAACGACAGAAGAAATAGAGGAAATAACTGAAGTTCCAGAACTTGAAGATCGACATGTGAGTCGACATCTGGAAATATCAGATACCAGTTCAGAATCTGATACAGATCATTCGGATTGTGAAGAAATTCTGAAAAGAAATTGGAAATTTGAAAGCATAAGAGAAGAAACTGAGCAAGAAGATAGTAACAGTGAGCAACCAAGTACAAGTTGTGGTAAAAATCCTTCGGAGATAATATTAATAGATGAAGAAGGGAGAGTTTCAAACAGAAAGCTAGAAAAATCGGAAAATCCCCGAGGAGCAATAGGGACAGATAGCCAAACAAAAGAACAGGGAAATTTAGAAGCAGATAGAGAGATTGACACAAATTCGGAAGAACCTCGAGGAGGGACAGAAATAGGTGAACGAAGGAAGATAAGAAAAGAACCACAAGTAGAGGAAGAAAATGAAATTATAAGATTCAAAATAAGAGACAATAAAGAAAAATTTGAAACAGAGTCCGAAGAAAGTGGAGAAGAAAAACCAAAAACTAGAGTCAAGAAAAAGGAATTGGAGAACAGAAAGAGAGGAAAAAGGAAGTGAGGCAAAAGGCCAAGAAAAGGAGACAATTGGCCCAACGAAGTAAGAAAGTTAAGATACAGAATCATAAGGTTAGATGGAAAAAGTGCTGAAGAAGTGAATGAAATAACAAGTCAGAAAGAGCAAGAAAAACAAGGTGGAAAACACTTGCAGAAAACGAAAAGAGTAAAGAAGGTAAATCCGAAGTATAGATCACCTGAATGGTTGTATCTTGCTTTGACTGATATCAAAGAAGAAAAGAACACTCACGAGAACCCAGAACAAAGAAACCTAATGGGTGAAGGTGAGGTGCAACAAACTTGAAGAAATTTAAACAATTTCTACCGGACTTGACAAAACACTGGATCTGACTAATTTTTACCGGATTTGACAAAATACTGGATTTGACAAAGAAAGAATTCTGAAAAGAATTAAAAGAAAGTACCAAGCAAAGACAAAAACATTGAAGTGCAGAGTGGCTAATAAGTCATTTCTGAGGTGTAGTGACAGAAATTTTCTTGAAAATAAATAAATAAGGTTATAAAACAAAATGGAGGATACTAGAGATAGAAAATGTAAATGTGAGTTTTTAAGTAGATGGTGTAAGATGTGCTTCTTTTGTACAGGATTATTAATGACAGTATGGGTGGTTTTAGCAATCACTATTCCAATTAGTTTAGCTGTAGTAGAAACGTCTAATAAAACAGAGAAAGAAAAAGGAGCTAACACTCAAGAACCAGTTATATTAAATAGTAGTGCAGAATTACATAAAGATAAATCAATAACAGATTTTTCAAAGAATGTTTTTACTAAATTATTATATGAGTATGTAGAAACCATGGATGTAAGAGATTGCTATGTTTGTATGCAATTGCCTGCGTCTGTAGCAGAGGGTGTGACTTATCATCACCTTCCTTTGACGTATGGAATAACATGTAGTGTTTTAGCAAGTTTATTTTATAAAACAGGTAGATTAGAATATTATTACACTGACATAGATAAGATTTTTGCGAAAGTTTCTGTAGTTCCCGAGCTAAACAAAATAAAAGAGGAAAAAACGTTTGGCGAATATTTTATAGAAGATAAGATTTTAACATTAGAGAATATAGTTAAAAACAACCTTACCTGTGAGTTAAAGAAGGAAGAAAAAGTATTTTTAGAGATGGTTGAAGAAAGAAGAGTGAAATTTCAAAGAAAAGTGATAGAAGAGACAAAAACACCTCTTTGGGCGTTTGAGGAAGACAATCATGACAAGAAAAAGACAAATGCAGCTATGACTCTGGATTGGCCCCAACAGGTAAGGTTGTGCATTAGAAGAAATAAAACAAGATATGACAATTATTTTGTGGGTTCCAGTATTTGCCATGACAATTATCAAATTTTAGGTGGATGGGGATTTAAAGGGGGAAAAGATCCAATATTTCCAGGGATCTATTATGTTTGCGGTAATAGGGCTTATTACAGGTTGCCGGACCATTGGTATGGGTCATGTTATTTAGGCCTGGTCTTTCCAAAGATTTTTCATATGGACAGAAAAGAAAAAGGAACACACAGAATGATAAATACCTTTACACGTAGAAAAAGGGAAAGTTTTTCAGAAATAGTAGGTGATATTTTTGGAGCATTGATACCAGCAGTGGGAATATCTTTGAATGCATTTAAAATTCGGAAATTATCCACAGTGGTAGATCGTTTATCTACAGATACTGCTGGAGGGTTCTTGATGGTAAATACCGAGATGGTTGCCATGAGAGCTATGGTGATGCAAAATCGACTTGCCCTTGACATTCTTTTGGCAAAAGAGGGTGGAGTCTGTGGAATGCTGAAAGTTCAACATTGTTGCACTTCCATTCCAGATAAAAGTGAAAATATACAAAAGTATATAACGAATATTACAAGTTTGCACAAAGAACTTGTTGCACTGGAGGTTGAAAGTGCATTGGGAAAATTTGGTAAAGGGTTTTCTTCAGTAATAAATTGGTTAACAAGAATGAGTGGATTAATAATAGGGAAAGTTATAATAATAGCAACCATGATAATAATAATAATTTTAGTGCTGAAGCTTGTAATTACATGTATAAAGAAAAGAAGAAAACAGAATAAAATAGAAAAAGAAAACATGATAAACAAGGAGAGAGAGAGAGAAATGGGTGAAATAGAGCTAGAAGAGATAAAAGAGAACATGTACAAGAAAACGAAGAGACAAGTTGAAAGGGATACAGTTGTGTAAACTAACAAAAGCAAACGGATAAAAGAAATATGCTGTCTGAGAAAATTGTATAACTTGGGTTTTGTGGTGATATTAAAAATCACCAAAGGGGGAGTTGATGGAGCAGGATAAATGAAATTTTTAACCTCCTAATAATTTTCATAAAATAATTAATAAACATGTTCGTTTAAGTAAATAACCAACAATGTATGTTACATGTAAAGGGTTAAAGGTAACACGCTATTTTTGTGTGCAACTTAATCAACTTATAATTGTTTACGTGTCTAACATAAACGTAATATTTGCGTACTAATAAAATAATAAACGCATGATTTGTGCTTTGAAAATAAAACGTGTGGTGGCAAAATAAAGCGATGGTAAGTAAGGGACGGCTTTATATGTTGCTTTTTGCTAGGTAATACCTAATTGGGGTACGTAGAAAGACGGGAGGAAACGAAAGGGTTTATATTCTTTATTTTAACAATATTTTGTTTATCTTTGAAAATAGTGCGCTTAGGCCTGTTGAGCAGCGATATAAAATGGCCGCCATTTGCTAGAGTACGCATGAGCAAGAAGCCATGTGGTAGAGGGGAAAGGCTGTGAAAAAGGATGACCACGTGTTCGTGCTGAGAGCCTAAGACGGAAGTATGGTCAAGGCTATTGTGACCTTTCTGAGCAAATGTGTGCCAAGATGATCAGCAAGAAGCGTGAGAAGTCAAACTGAATAAATGGACGGAACTGTTGAATCTAAAAAGTATCAGAAAAAGATACAAATTGGACTGATCGAAACGGATGAGCAATGTCATGAACTGTGGGAAACGAAGCAAGCATGGACATTCCACAAAGAACTGGTTAAGACAAGGAAGTTTGATTAAAATGTATATGGACTTGAATGAACAAATGAGAGAGAATCACGCCATAGAGATGCAACATTTTTATTCAGTAAGCTAGAATTAGGGTATAAGAAGACCTACTCTTGGTGGGGAGGGGTTAGATGCTGGAGAGTGAGATGCTGGAGAGTTAGTTGCTGTTGACGGAGATGCTGTAGATGGGTGAAGTTGCGGTTGCTGATGCTGACGAGCTGATGCTGCTGCTGCTATTTTATATTTCTAGTTGAGTATAAAATGCTGCTTTTGGAGAACCTTTTTACTCCTGATAGATTTTTCATTTAGAGCTATTAGATTTTCAAAGGCAGATAGATTGATCTTTTGGAATTCTTGCTGTAACAACTTTATTTTTCCGTCCAATAGGTATGCATTGCAATTTCAATTTATTCTTATAATGATGATAAATGTAATGATCTGAATAATAAGCTTAAACTTATTTCTTGCTTCAAACTTTATATAAACTTTATTATTCTTTAAATAAATGACTCAGTGATTCTTTAGCTCAATAATTAAGGTAAAATGTTAAAGAGTTTATTGTGATTGAGCTGGTCTTAATCACCTTCAACTGATTCCTACTAGTTGGTCCATCGACCAATGAGCGGAATACCTTAAAAGCAATGAGAAACATTATGTTGTGTTAAAAGAGGTATCCCGTCTCCTTCCAGCGAATCGTTTTCTCCTAGGTTAAGGACGGAGGAAATCCAGGGAATAAATGAGTAAGTGAATGTATATGCGGTGTTATGGGCCCCACCGTCATATGGATATAGTTTGTGTGTTGGAGGAATAGTTGCACCTGGATGACCGAGTCATATAGGAGAAGAATTTTTATTGTTAGAGCTGGATCAGTTGGTTCCAAGAACTGTCACAGGTGAAGGCGAGTTTGTCCACCGTATTGCAAGAGCGATTGAGAAAGAGATGGGAGGTCAGTCAGATGGCTCACTTCGAATATAGCGAAGGGTGTGGCAAACTTCTGGCATGGAAGGCAAAGAAAGAACAACTAAGAAATAGAGTTGAGGAAATTATATGCGATCAAACGGGCAGCCGAGTAGGTGATAGTAGAGGAATTGAGCAAGTATTCCAAAGCCATTTTAGTAAAGTCTATCGAGAAGATCTTATGCCATCTGAAGATATTCTTAATAAATGGGCAGGACAGGGCATGGGAAACCCTTTGAGAACAGAAAAAGTAGATCTCCTAAATAGAGAAATAGACGTCCTGGAAGTGGGAAATATAATTGCTCAGTTAAAGAAGGGGAAGGCCCCTGGGCCAGATGGCATTCCTCAAGAGGTCTACAAAGTTTTGGCTGGTACTTTAGCTCCTATTTTAGTCAATCTTTTTAATGAGCTATTCGTCAAACATGTGGACCTGCCAGCCTCCTGGAAGGAAGCCACAATATCGTTAATTTTGAAGCCTGGAAAATGCCCCAGAAAATGTGATTCATACCGCCCTATTTCCTTGCTAAACAGCGATTACAAGATCTTTACTAAGACCCTGGCGGACAGGTTAAATGGGGTGATGGATGAGCTAATAAATGACGACCAAAAAGGTTTTATTCGGGGAAGATTTTTTAAAGATCTGACTTTTACATTGGTCGGCACAATAGATCTAGCATCCACATATAATCTTCCTTTTGCCTTGGTGGCTTTGGATGCTACCAAGGCCTTTGACCGTGTGAACTGGGTCTACTTAAAAAAAGTCGCTACCTCCCTGAACCTAGGTACAAATTTTTGTAATGCTCTTTCTGGTCTTTATCAAGCCCCAGAAGCCAGGATTTTAGTTAATGGCTGCTTGTCCCAACCTGTAATGATATCCAGAGGAACTAGGCAAGGTTGTCCCCTGTCGCCTTTGCTTTTCAATCTCTATATAGAGCCATTGGCAAGAAAGAT
Organism: Calotriton arnoldi; assembly: GCA_963921515.1. Taxonomy (NCBI): domain Eukaryota; kingdom Metazoa; phylum Chordata; class Amphibia; order Caudata; family Salamandridae; genus Calotriton; species Calotriton arnoldi. Next base: position 63,489 of record CAWUFW010022735.1, on the reverse strand, counting down.
CAGAGAGGATCCTGAAATTATACCCTTTAGTTTCTCTGGCTGGGAAAAGAAACTTTGGCTCTATGCGGATGACATCATGATTTTAACTACAAATACTGTGATTACTTGGCCTCGTTTGATGGCTCTAACGACAGACTTTGGGAAGGTCTCAGGTTACGAGGTTAACGCCGATAAGTCTGAAATTATGTCTTGGAACATCGAGGGGGAATCTGGAAAGGATGAGATCAGGTATTTGGGTGTGATGATATCTCATGATATTGGTAAAATAGCGAAACTAAATTTTGATAAAGTTCGAAAGGAGATTTTGAAACTTTTGAAAAATTGGTCTCATCTCCAGCTATCTTTTCTCGGAAGAAGTAATTTGATTAAGATGGTAATTCTCCCAAAGCTGACTTTTATCTTTGACGCTATCCCCTTACCTTTTGAAACGGATTGGATCAAAAAGCTACAAGGAGACATAGGTTCCTTTATATGGGCGAGTAAAGGTCCAAGAATAGCTTGGAAGAAGCTGCGGAGAAGGGTTGAGAAAGGAGGATTAGCTTTGCCAGATTTACTCTTTTATTCATGGGCGTTTCTTTAAAAAAATGGGAAGTGTCTCTTTAGCTCTCCAAATCCTTCTATGGCAGGAGGTTTATGGGCCAAAATTGCGAACCTGGAGTCGGGAGGCAATGTGGGCTTTCTTTTCAAATATGCTGACCCAAAATTTTTTAAAAAGGTCAGGCTGAAGATTTTGAGGGGCTTGCAGAGACTTGGTATAAAGTGAGGAAAAACTTGAAAATTCCATACCATAGTTTTTAGCTCCCATTTGGGACAGTCCCGGCTCCCCGGAGTGGACAAAAGATATCCTTGCCAAACCCCTGTTAGAGGGGGGCTTTACGCACTGGGACCAGATTTTAAGTGAAGGTGAGCTTATCTCCTGGGAGATATGTAGTCAGCTTACAAACTTTCACCTATCTAGGTTTAAATATGTGCAAATGCAGGGCTGGATCCACGACCCACTAACGAAGATAGGTGTACCAAACGACCTAGAGTTTAAGCTGACGCAGCAATCCAGTCAAAAGAAGGAGTTAGCGACTATTTCTTGGCTACTGGTGGATATGGAGGATGGCGATTTTACGCTTCCTGTGGAACAGTGGGGAAAATACTTGCCGGATTCATCGCTGGAAAAATACTGGCAAGTATCTATGGCTATGCTTTTTAAATTGGTTAAGCCTGCATACCTGAGGAGAAATCATCTCTTTTCCATCCATAGAGCGTATTGGTCACCCTTGAAGCTGTCAAAGTTCGGGAGAGGAGGTGAAGTCCCCTGCCCGAAGTGCGGCAATATGAAGGCCGATGACGTCCATATGTTTGTAGAATGTATAGAGTTGCAAACTTTTTGGAATGATGTGAGTAGGGCGCTGTCTCAAATGCTTAAGCTGCATGTAAAGGTAAACGTTCTTCTTATTATTTTCGGTCAGTTGGAGCCTGAAGTAAAACCTACTAAAGGTCAGGAAAGGCTTATCTTTTACATTGCACTGTTGGCGCGCAGGGAAATCTGCAAGTTATGGGTGTCCCCCCTCTCCCCTAGCCTGGAAAATTTGTTGGTCTCGATTAAATACATAGTTACTATGGAAAGGATGAGCTCTAGAGATGTTAACTTTTGGCTTCCCTTGATTGAATGGTGTGACGCTCTAAACGACAATAGTTAGGTTTTTCAGCGGTCCTATGATTATGCCTTACCAGCCTCATCAGGTTTTCGGGCTTAGGTCCTTGTGGCTTTGTCTGCCGGTTGGAAAGGTAGAGGAAGAAAGCAGACATTTGGACAAGAGAGTAGATGGATTTCGATTCCAAGGGCCTTTAGAAACCTCGATCTCCCTCTATACTCGTACCTACCCGTATTGCTGTAAAGCACAAGAGCACAGGCTTTCAGGTGTTCAGCAAGATGTGCATGTGCATGTGGAAGAACGTCATTGTTTTTTCTTTCCGCTAAAGAGGCTTATGAGGATAAAAAAAAGAAAAAAAAAAGAAATGTATTAAGATACAAACGTGCAAAGCAAGTCCCTGTAATAACCGAAATACATGTAAGTCAGTTAAAACAAAGTGATGGGTAGCCTTTGAATGACTGTAAGGCGCATTACGGTGCAATGCACATACCTTTGAGTCGCGCTAAATAAATAAAGACAGGAATAAAATATTTATTTTAAATGTAGACTGGCTGAATTTTCAGTTGTATTTTTCTCTCTTAATACACACTTCGCATTTGTCTTATTTCATAACCTCCAACCCTCATGTGGCCTACTGCACTAGGGCTCTTGATACGGATTAGACAACAATTACGTTCACTTTTTCACATGTGTGATAGAACTGCATAGGGAGTGTTTGGGCTTGGCGACCATTTTTGTTGCAACACGGCACAGCTATACACAGTGCATTGAGTTATGATGGTCAGTAGTTTATAAATGAAGAAGTCACTGACCAGCGAGGAAGTAGGTATGGACTTTGAGATCTGCATTAACCAGTCTCTGCTGTTCAGTCTTTAGGTAACTTGTCTGGAATGAAATTAAAGTAACATTTATAAAGAGCTCTAATACCTGCAGGAGGTCTAGGCGCTAACCAAAAAGAACAAGCATTGGCATAGCCAATAGGTCTCGTTTTGGGACCTTATAAGTATTTAGTTATGCAGCACAATATCCTTGGTGCAACAACATCAACTGTTGCATGGCTAAACACTTATAAGGTCCCAAAGGCGAGACCTATTGGCTTTGCCAATGCTTGTTATAACTGCTATCCGATCTGCGAGGGAGAGGGGCAAGCGCGCCCACCGCTCAGCCAGCTCAGTAATACGCGTAATGGCTCGTCCATAGTTCTCAGATATCACCTTATCCGGATCTCTATGCAGCCATACCCCCAGATATCGCACTGAATCATGCGTCCAGGTCAGCGGAAAATCCAGCTCCACCTCTCTCGTGCCAGCCGTCAGCGGGAACACCACCGATTTCGCCCAGTTGATCCCGAGACCCGAATACCGCTCAAATTTAACATACTCCCGGAGCAATTCAGGCAAAAAAGTGGTGGGTTCACAAACGTATAGTAACATGTCGTCGGCATATAGGGAGACGACTAGTGGTCTCTGCCGAAAGCGTAGTGCAGCTGCTGCATGCTTTTGTCGGAGCTTGCATGCCAGAGGCTCCAATGCGAGCGAAAAGAGCATCGGCGACAGGGGGCATCCCAGCCGCGTGCCCCTTTCTATGGGAAATGCCGAAGACACCCATCCATTAACACGCACACGGGCAACCGGTTCCGAATATAGCACTCTAATCCATTGCATAAAAAACGGAGGAAGGCCCATTCTAGTTAAAACCGTGAACATGAAATCCCATTGGAGGGAGTCAAAAGCTTTTGCCGCATCAAGCAGCACCGCCACTACTTGAAAATCTGAATCAAAATAATGCAATGTTGAGAACACAGTGCGCAGATTATGGGTCGTAGAGCGCGCAGACACAAATCCCGACTGGTCAGGTAGGACCAGGAGAGGGACCAGCGGTTGAAGCCTGGTGGCAATCATCTTTGCCAGAATCTTTGCGTCTATATTAATAATTGAGAGAGGCCTATAGGATTCGCACAGGTTGGGAGACTTATCTGGTTTCAACAAAGTCACCAGCAAGGCCTCTTTGAGAGTAGGTGGAAGCCGCCCCTCCTCATAAGCCTCCGCATAGACAGCAAGAAGCCTGGGGGCAAGATCAGACACATAGGCCTTATAAAACTTGCTGGGAAGCCCGTCCATCCCTGCGGCCTTACAGGTAGGTAATGACATTATGGCAAGTTTAACATCCTCAACATCAAACGGCTGCATGAGATATTCCCGATGTGAGTTGGAGAGCCACCCCAGTGCGACGTCGTCCAGGTAGGAATCTATCTCTGCAAGTGGCGGGCTATCCCTAGCAGCGTAAAGTTTGGTGTAAAATTGTAAGACTATATCACAAATTTCAGGAGTCGAGTAATGGGCAACCCCATCCCCATCTAAGAGTTCCTTAATACACTCCTGGCTACGCGGCGCTGCTAGCTTCTGCGCCAAGGAGCGGCTTGGACGGCCCCCTTCCCCATAATAGCGGGCAGTGCTGCGGCGAGACCGGTGCAACAGCTACTGATCAGCTGTTTCGCTATGGTCCGTGACAAGGTCTCGTATTGCAGCTAACTTTTCTGGAGAGGGATTGTTCTCATAATCACGATCGAGGGTGGAGATATCAGACGCCAATTTGTGTATTCTGCGTCGGAGGTCCAGCAACACTCCCGATTGTGCTCCTATGCAAGCCCCACGGACAGTCACCTTGAACGCTTCCCAAAGCACTCCAGCACTATCAACAGACCCCTCATTCTCTCTAAAAAAATTACGGATCGCCTCACCAATAGTTTGTCGAAAAACTGGGTCGGTTAACTCAGTCGGCTGTAATCGCCATGTAAAGGGCGGCCGTTCACATGTGGGTAACTGCAACTCAAGGACTACAGGGGAATGATCAGAGAGAGTACGAGCCATATGCCCAACCTTCACAGCCCAAGTGCAAACGACATCCGAAACAAGCCAGAAATCTATGCGGGACCATGACCCATGTACAGAAGATACAAATGTGCTCTCTCGGCCAGCAGGATGTTGAAGACGCCAGATATCCTGTAGGTGGCCAGCATCTAATAACCCCAATAGCACTTCCGCTGCCTGTTTAGGCCTCACTAATCCACTACTAACCCTATCCAAGGTGACATCAAGACAGACATTGAAATCGCCACCCCAAATTATTGCAGCTGGAGGGAACTCAGAAATCCTGCGCCATACATCCGAAAAGAAGGACGGATCATCTGTGTTTGGTCCATATACGTTAACCAACAGCACACTCATGCCACCTAATTGTCCATGTATTATTGCCACTCGCCCATGCTCATCTGTGTCAGTCCGAACCACCGTAAAGGGGACACCTTTTTTAACGAGAGTCATCACACCCCTAGAATAAGTAGAATAAGAGGACGCAAGTCTCGCACTCGCCCAGCGTGCACCCACTCTTTGTGCTGATTCTGTAGTGAGGTGCATCTCTTGTAGTAAGGCTACTTGCACCTCCATTCTATCCAGGTACGCCAGTACTGATCGTATTTTTTTAGGGGTATTGAGTCCACACATGTTCCAGGTGAGGAACCTAACCTTACCACTCATACCGTCTAGCCATCATTAACGGGATACCGACACTATACAGCACACTATGCATGTCTGAAGTACCATAACAGAATTTTACAGGAGATTCACAATATATCTGCAACGCCTGTCTGCTATTCCCAATCACGAACCCCCCACCCCCCACCCACTTCAGCGTCCCAAACTCGCCAAAGCCATCCCAATTAAAAAAAAAACACCCCCAACAGAACCAAACAAGTGAAATTTGCATTTGGGGTACACCCAGTTAGGGGGCGCAGAGTTCTACTAGCCTCCCAACCAGTAGGAGGTGGCCGAGCAGGTCTAAAAATGTGCCAAAATATCAAACTTCAGTTACCACAGCTCACATTATAACTAGAGTACATTGTCCCCAGGGATTTTGAGTCACCCCAACTGGACACATACACTAACAGGACATACAGCATCTTGTTCATAATACAACCCTGAGTTTAAGGGTGAAGCAATAAGGTAGGTAAAAGTCAACACATATCCCCATTAGTCCTCCTCTTCTCGGGCCGTGCCAGACCCCCGCCGCCTACGTTTCAACTGTTTTGCATGCTTGAGGGCAGCCTTGGGGTTGGAGAAGATTTTAGAGTCCCCATCCGGGCCTATGCGCAAATGAGCGGGATATAACATTGCATATGGGACCCCTTCTGATTGCAAATTTCTTTCACTGCTCTAAATTCCCGTCTAGCAGCCTGCACAGCCACAGTGAAATTGGGAAAGAAAGCCAATGTGTTGCCCTGGTGTTCAATATTCCCCTTGTCTCGAGCCAGACGTAAAATAGTGTCCCGGTCTCTGTAGTTTAAGAGTCTTGCTATTATGGGGCGAGGAGGGGCACCCGGGACAGGCCTCGCCGCAAGAGAGCGATGGGCCCGCTCAATGATAAACATACTGGAGAGGTGTTCAGTTCCAAAAATATCCTTAATGAGATTCTCCATGAAGGTCTCCATTTTTCCCACATTCGTGGACTCCGGCAGCCCCATGAGTCTGATGTTATTGCGCCGGGACCGCGCTTCCAAATCCTCATTCTTGGCTTGAATGAGGGTCAACACCTTCTCCATGTTGAGCGCCTTACCAGCAACTTCACTCAGCCCATCCTCCGTTGCTGAGACTCGTTGTTCAACCTCCCCCATGCGGGCATTCTGTTTCTCTAACTGCGAAGACAGATGATCTAGACGATGGTTCACAGCCGCCATAGCGCCCTGAATAGATTGAAGGCTACGTTGCATTGCCAAAAGAGTGGTCTCTAGTGTGGGGGGGGGTGTCACTATAGGCGTCCGCCTCCGAGTCCGAGGCTGCCTTTTGTGATGATTTAGCAGGTTTGCGAGCCTCAAAGGTGAGGCGAGGCTAAGATTTGTCAGTTCTCCCCATGGCAGATAGAGTGAGGTGCACCCCTGATCCAGCAAGGCGCAGCCCAAACGTAAAGAAGTGTGTACCAAACAGGCCCGAGGCAGAGCAGGAGCTAGCGTGGCAGGGGTCCCCAAGTACGAGCCTCACTGCACCCCGAAGCCAAGGAGGGCACACCGAGCAGGCATCAGAGAGGGGAGGCCCAGTGTAGGCCAGAGGCACCCAGAGACTCACCACGGAGCCACTCCCCAGGAAAGACACAGCACACTAATATCAGCATGTGGAATGGGGGGGTACCAGATAGTCCTGCCACTCAATGGGATTAGCGTAGAACTCCAGGCACAGCTCTCAATGCAGTGACAGTCCTCCCGGGCAGTACAGTACACAAACACCTCCCCAACTGCCCAAAAAGAGCGAGCGAAGCATACACCTCTCCCGGCAATGACAACCACCAGGCGCATGTAGAGGAGGGAAACAGTTAGCAGGTCAGCAATTTAAGGTAGCTGCTCCTGATCGCAGTGGACCGAAAGAGGACCCAGCGCTCCAGCGGAGATATAGGCCCAGCAATGTTCTCAATAGCTCGGCAGCATCGGGCAATACCACAGCCCAGGCCCTCGCCGCACACACAGCAGCGGCCTTGTCAGAAGCACGCTCCCACCAGCTCCAGCAGCAGCATGCAGAGCGCGGCACCAGCCCAGGGCCCCACCCGCCGTCGCAGCTACGGGCCCCGCAGGCGCCGCACCCCACTCACCACCGCCGGTACCAGGAGCGATGTGATCCACTGGCAGCTACTCGAAACTCAACCCAGGGCGTGGGGGATGCAGGTAGGTGGCAGTTCTCCTCCGTTCGCCGCTCTGCACTCGGTGATCCCTCAGTCGGCTCCGGTGTAATCACGCCCACCGCCAACTAAAGCCGGGAGCGCCGCCTCGGAGTTAGCCCATCCAGTCAGGGCTCTGCGGCGACAATCAGTGCACGAGGCAAGGCCAGAGCAGGGGGGCCGCGTCTCAGGAGCGCCCAGCGGTCGCCATCTTGCGAGCGCACGTCGATAGAACTGGCGGGCCAAATTCAGAGCGCTACGGTAGACCAAAGTGCAATTAAACACTCCCAGCGCCTGCAGGAGGGCAACGCAGCACTGCCCAGTCCAGTCAGGGGCGGAGATGCAGCGATTTGAGGCAGATGATGGTCGGATTGTGGCTCGGCCGGGCAGAGCAGCACTAGGGTGCGGCCATCTTGCCGTGCACACTCTAGCGCCCCCCTACTAATACATGTTAATACACACATTATCAATATAAAAAAATCCCTTTATCTATAGACATCAGGTCTTGAATACCCTGCATCATCATGGCTGTTGTCTTTTGGTCATGTACTGGAACCTTCGGTCTGGGTGTCAGTGTTTTTACACAGTAAGCACAGCAAGCAGGAAGGCAATGTATGCACAGGCAACAGGTGGAAATTATACCAGCAATTGCTACTAGGAAGATAAGGATCTTCCAACCCCAGGATGCTTGTAGACCCCAGAACCAATCAGAAAGAGTCCAGGTACCATTCTCTTGGTGGATGTCAGATGCGAGCCTATGCAACTTCTGTATAGCAGCATATACATTAGGTGCGTGGTCTGGGATGTACACACAGCAGCTGCTGCCAATGACGCGACAGGCGCCTCCCCGGTCAGCAAGGATGACGTCTAACACCATCCGGTTCTGTAAAGCAACAAGCCTCGTAGCCTGGAGCTCAGCTGTAATATTGGTCAAAATTCCTTCTGTGGTATTAATGACCCCTTCTACAACTCTGGTGAGCCGACGAATGTTAAGGCTATTGGACATAGGGCCCCAAAAGGGTAGGATACCCTTCATAGCATCTGTAAACTGCTGCAGAGTGGTGTCTGTCTGGTCTATGTCTTCTGTATTAATAACCCTTCTAATTCGGGACAGATGGGCACTCCAATGCTACAATCGATGGTCCTTATGGTAATTGGGCGGTGCTATGTTCACTGGGGGAAGGAGGAAAGAGAGGTAACATATACCTGACCATGCCCTAGGGAGCCAAACATAAGCTTGAGACCCACAAACACAGTAGACATTATGCGGTGGGAGCAAAGGCGGGCTACTGTTCGTGCCCAACGTATATGTATAGTTGCAATTACTCTCTACCACTTTTACCTTCCCAAGTCCTCGAACACAGAAACCAGCTGTTGTGTTGACTACTGACACCGGCATTGCCTCATCCTGAGTAATATTGCGCATTTGAAAGGTGCGAAAATATTCAGTGACATTGAACCCCTGGAAATCCAACATTTCATTTCGGAGCCATGTTACATTTTTCTCGCTCTCAAATATGTTCATACAAGCTGTTGGGGACAATGTATCAGGAGTCCCTTGTACTCCTGGGGTAAACCCTTGGTAGACACGTATATATTCTAACACTTTGTGATAATCAGCAGATGTCATATTCATAGTAGAAGAATGATAATGAATGTAAACCATAGTAAACAATTCAAACCACCCCTCGCAGCTCCCCAGATAGGACAATGGCATCAACAGCAGAATATCACCCTTTTGTGTAATTGAAGGGAGCAATCCGCAGATCCAACAATTAGTGACATTAGACGTATCATGGGCTTGGTGGAGCGTTTGTAAAAATACATTATCTACATATGTCTTTCTGTGTTCACCTTTATGAGGGGCCAAAGTAACAAACATGTGTTCAGGGGGAACAGGCGTTGTACCATTCAGAGAGTGCCCTGGGTATTTCTCCTCCAGGAACGATGCTTATCAGCAAGGCACTGACTCCTCTTTTTAATGCGATGTTTGAATCAGGGCATTTCCCTAATAAATGGAAAACAGCGTCCATTCTCCCTTTACTCAAAAAACACAACCTCGACTATAAGGACCCCAACAACTATAGGCCAATTTCCCGCTTACCTCTGCCAGCAAAAATGGTTGAAAAAGCTATGAATACCCAACTTACCATCCATCTCCATGTAAGGAATTCGCTAGATTCCACTCAATACGGATTCAGGGCAGAGCATAGGACAGAATCGGCCTCGATAAAATCTACGGAGGAAGTAAGGGAAGCCCTGGACAAGGGAGGCAATGCGGCACTTATCATGCTGGATCTCTCGGCGGCCTTCGATACGGTCCACCACGATATTCTGATGGACCGCTTATCAGACTGCGGGGTAGTAGTCAAGGCCTGGGACCTCCTGAAATCCTTCCTTACAGAAAGGATTCAAACAGTGGATCTAGACAAAATTCGCTCACTACCGTTCTCCCTACCATGTGGAGTACCTCAGGGGTCCTCCCTGAGTCCCACGCTTTTTAATGTTTATGTGACACCCTTGGCCGCGTTAATTAGATCCTTTGGCTTCCATTTGACGTCTTACGCAGATTCCACGCAAATAGTGATGTCACTACGTCCTGGACAAGAGGCAGAGAAAGGGAAAAATTTCCACGACTGCATGAAAGCAGTCAGGCTGTGGATGACATTGAATTGCTTAAAGTTGAACTCAAGCAAGATGGAGTTCCTCATATTTGGCAGCAATGCCAATTTTTGGACACCGGATTGGTGGCTAGAAGAACTAGGGCCGCTCCCAGAGCCAACCAGGAAAGCAAAAAACCTAGGAGTCCTAATTGACAATAAACTGACCTTTGAAGACCAAGTGAATGCGGTTACCTCGACTATCTTCCATCTTCTTAGGAGGATACGGAAAATCATGCCGTTCTTGCCGGCAGAAAGCCACAAGGTAGTAATAACATCCCTGATATTATCACGCGTGGACTACTGCAACAGCTTATATCTAAACATCCAAAAGAAACTTCTTAACAGGCTTCAACTTGTGCAGAACGCAGCAGCAAGACTCCTGACTGGAACACCTAAATTTGTCTCAGTAAAAAAAGGATTGAAACTGCTGCACTGGCTCCCTGTCAAGCAGTGGATTCAATTCAAATCCTTGTGCACAGTTTTTAAAGCCCTCCATGGAAGAGTCCCGGAACACCTAAAACAGTGCTTTAAATGGTACGCTCCTAGGAGAGCACTAAGATCGACAGGAGCAAGACTGGTGGTAGTACCCTCCTTTAAAAAAGTAAAATGGGGGGGAAGAAGTTTCACTACTTGCGCCGCTAAGGCCTGGAATGAGCTTCCTTTTCACCTTAGGAGCACCACAGAACTACTAACTTTTAGGAAGGGACTTAAAACCTGGCTTTTTACTTACTAGGTTATTTCACACCCTGACAACCCGAAGGCAGTACGCAGCACCAGGACACCTTCGGGTAACCGTTGCGCTTAAGAAATATAAATAACATAACATAACTATACCAAGAACTATTATTAGGAAAATTACAACAGTCGTGACAAAAACTATTTTACTTTTTGTGGACCAACTAGACCAACCAGATCCATACCGCTCTAAATGCGGTGCTGCAAACGGCCGCTCTTCCTCAGTAATGGGCCGACCAAATGGGTACATTTTAATAAGAGGAAAGGAAATGCAATAATGCCAATGGCAAAAAGACAAAAGGGGCAAATGTTCCCAGTGTCCTTCTGAGCCTCACTGGTAGACTCCTATTGTTCATCAACGTTGGCGCTATTGAGCACCAGCGGTGGAGCTAGGCAATCCCAGCTCTTTGAAGAAATCCCACGTCGCTCAGGATAAGGTACCCCCCTCCAAGGGAGCACGTTCAATTTATCCTGTCCAATGTCTGAACAATGCACCAATCTCGCCTTTCCCTATTCTACTGTTGCCTGACTTATCGAGTCCATCCCTGCTAATCTGACTTTTCCTTTGGTGCACTGTTCCTCCATTGGAGGTGCAAATTGTACCTAGCTACTCCAAGCACCGAAGGGTCAGTAAAAAGGGGCTCAGACACAGAGGGGCCGATTCCGATTCGGGCCGGAATTCTCTCCGACCGAGCCGGACCCGGAGAGAATTCCGACCTAATCGGACCCTAGCAGTCCGACCGAACGAGTACGATGCGTTCGCATGCCATCGGATTCGATTCGGTCGGACTCCCATTGAAGTCAATGGGAGCCTGGCGTACGACGCGTACGCGGGCTCCCATTGACTCAATGGGTGCGAGGCGGTCAAGGGCGCCCCCTACAGCGTGTACGCGTCCATGCGCATCGCGGCGTACATGCGCGGCTGTGTGCGACTCGCGCGCCTACGCGTACAGGGGGGTCCGACGCGGACCCCCAAAGTCCGGCTCCGACAGCTTTTTCGAGCCGGACGGCGCGAGTCGATCGGAGTGGTCGCGGCGCGCATCGTACTTACCCGGCCGGGAAACGTCTCCATAGCGCGGTGCGAGTCGTGTCCATGCGAGTCGGTCGGAGCGTGTTGAAGCCGCGTTCGAGTCGGTCGGAGATTTCGCGGGTGCCTGCATCGTACTCGCTCGGCCGGACCCGCGTACGATTCGGTCGGGAAACAGGGCTCCGAATCGGATCCGGTAAATCCAAATCCGATTCGGAGCACTACCGGCCGAGATCGGAATCGGCCCCAGAGTGTCCAATGGATTGGGACTCAAGCACAGATGGGCCAGCAGAACGGGGCTCCTGAATGGCCCGGACCTCAGGGGGCACTGCTGCATTTAACACTGCATCATTCTCATCCTCCGTTTGGGTCCACATTAGCTGGGCATCCGAGAAGGGGACAAAGCGGGGCACCTGTTCCCACTCCGAGTCCCCGATGCCATCAAGGACCCATTAATCGTAGGGCAGGGGCAAAGGCACTCTGCGGCAGTGTTGGATGTGAATCCAGTTCTTTCGGCCGGTGACCTTCACGGCGGTGCCGGTGGCAAGGAGCACCTGCACTGGCCCCTTCCATCGTGGCTCCAGACTTCCTTTCCTCTGGAAATGGCGGACCAAAACAAAATCACCAGGCCGAATATCGTGTCCTGGCCCCTCAGGTGCTGGCGAAAGTGCGTGTTGGATCTGTTGGTGAATAGAACGCAGACTTTTAGTTTACTCATATAGGTAGTCTACCAACAGAGGATATTCAATTTCTGAAAATTCACGAGGCATCAGGACGCCCCACACATTTGCTGGGCGTCCAAACACGACCTCGTAAGGTGACAGTCCTGTCCTAGAGTGTGCCGTGACTCTCGTAGACAAAAGGGCTAATGGTAAAGCATCTGGCCACTGCAAACCTGTGCTCTCCTGAATCTTTGCCAATTTCAGTTTGAGAGTACTTCTCAACTAAGCCTGCTGACTGGGGGTGATGTGCGGCATGAAATTTCTGTTTGATATGTAGACCTTCAAACACTAACTGGATGACCTTCAAATTAAAATGGCTCCCGTTATCACTCCAAATCAAGCGGGCCAAACCGAAACGAGGGAAGAACTCCTTTAGGAGTGCTTTCGCAGTCGCCATGGCTGTGTTTTCTTTAGTGGGGTAAGCCTCAACCCATTTACTGAATGCACAACCTACCACTAACGCATTTTTCAAATTGTTGACTCGCTCCATTTCAATGAAGTCCACCTGGAGGACCTCAAAAGGAAAAGTGGGAGGTGCAAAATTACCAGGGGGTGTAGGGGTACCTTTCCCAGGATTATGCATCATGCATACTGTTGGACTTGGCCATTTTTGGCTAAAGTTCCCTAAACCTTTTGCTTTCCCCCTAGACCTTTTTTCTGACATGGTGTTGCCAACTTAGATTCTTTGGACACTTTGCCACTGCTAATCAGTGTCAAAGTGCAAGTGCTCCCTGTATAAAGTGTAATGGTAATTGGTTGTCCATGATTGGCATGTTTGCCTTACTAGTAAAGTCCCTAGTAAAGTGCACTATGTGTGCCAGGGCTGGTAGTGCAAATGCTACTAGTGGGCCTGCAGCACGAATTGTGCCACCCATACAAGTAGCCTTAAAGAGGGAACTCAGGCCTGCCACTGCAGTGCCTGCGCGCAGTTTATTAAACTGCCATGTTGTTCTGACAAGTGCACCCACTTGACAGACCTTACCCTTCCCTTTCTATGCACATCAGAGACCCCTATGGTAGGTCCAAGGTACCCCCTGGGCATGGTGCAGTGCATGTGAAAGGTAGGACATGTACTAAGGTGTGTACCATGTCCTGACAGTGAAATAATCTCCATTTCGTTTTTCACTGTGGAAAGGCCATCTTGCCCATAGGATAAAATGGGGAGGCTGTGTAATATGTTTTCCAGTCTATCTTCCCAAAGGCTTAAGATGGAGAGGTGAAGTTTAGTATGCCTGAACTCACAATGTAATAACGCATCTTTTTATGAAGGTGGTTTTTGCATTGTGTGTTTAGAAGCCACTCTTTTAGAAGTGGCTGGGTTTTTGTGCTCTAACCTTTCTGTGTGTCTCTGCCTGGATGTGGATTGACTGTCTGGATTTGAAAGTGATAGGATCTGGGGAATGTCTTGACCCAGGGGAGGAGGTGAGACAGCAACAGGCTGACCTGCATCTGGAGTGCAGGGGAGAGGAGTAGCCCCTAGAGGTGAAGAGGCCTGGGCTGCAGCCATAAACCAATGGCTTCGGCCCCTGCTGAGTGATTGAGGATCCAGGCCCCCGCTATCAAAGGAATAAGGTGTCACTGGCAGGGAGGCACCCAGAACTGGTTTGAACAGGGGTCAGTGCCCCCATGAACACAAAGACTTCAAAGACATTTAGGGGTATAACTATGAGAGCTAAAGCCCCTGAACTTTGGAGAAATGGATTGATCAAGATTGAACAAGACTGAAGCTACTTTGTGGTCAAGAGGAACCTTTGCCAAGGAAGAAACAGCTGAAGAGACTAAAGGACTGACCCTTGCTGTGTGTTCTGGGGCTGGCCTGCAGTTTGCTGCTTTAACCAAGGAGAGGCTAAAGGGACTTTGCTGTGTGCTGTGTCCCCCTGCTTGAAAGGACTTTGCTGTGTGCTGTGTCCGGAAGTAACTTATCCCCAAGGGCCCGAGGTGAGCTGGCTCCCTGTTGCGGAACTCAGGAACACAAAAGTTTCCAGGAGAGTCTCAGCGACGCTGTGTGCGTGTGCTTTTTGCAGCCTGAGACCCTCGTAAGAAGTGCCCTGTGATCGTGGGCACCTGGAGTCCAAGCGAGTCTCAGCGACGCTGTGTGCATGTGCTTTTTGCAGCCTGAGCCCTTCGTGAGGATTGTCCTGTTATCGTGTGCACCGGAGTCCAAGTGAGTCTCAGCGACGCTGTGTGCGTGTGCTTTGTGCAGACTGAGACCTTCGTGAGGATTGCCCTGTTATCGTGCACCCGAAGCTCAAGTGAGTCTCAGCGACGCTGTGTGCGTGTGCCCTGTTGCAGCGTGAGATCTTCATAGCATCAGCGGCCTGGACCGGCAGCCCCGGAGGAGCCAAGCCGCCAGCCCGAGCCCACCGTTGCCAGAGCGGGACCTCGAACCAACCTCGTCGAGGGAGGGCCCGAGTCCCACTGCCCGGAATTCACAGAGATTGCATCGGAGGCCCAAGTCACGGGAAGAGGAGAGGAGAGCGAGGTCGCACCCCCCAGGTAATGTGTGTCGACGCCTGGGGCGGGGTGCAGGCTCGGAGGGAGACGCTCTTGGCCTCTCCCATTCCTGCAGTGCGAGCCTCTGCTTCAGCTCGTATCGCGGCCCGTACTTGCCAACGGAGTGGCAGTACCGGGTCCGGAGTGCGGAGCTGCACTTTTTGTTTACACCATACCCGTGTGGGGGCAACTGTTGTCAGAGGCTGACTGCGAGTCAGTACGAGTGGCGGAGAGACCGCCTGAGGCACCATGATCGGTGCTGGAGTGTATTACGCATTGCATTATTTCTGCATTATGAACTACCTGATTGTCGTATGACGCATTGCATTGTTTCTTCATAACAAACTACCTGATTGTCGTATTACGCATTGCATTATTTCTGCATAACGAACTACCTGATTGTCGTATTCCACATTGCATTATTTCTGCATAACGAAATACCTGATTGTTGCGTTACGCATTGCATTATGTTTACATTGCAAAGTGCCTGATGCTAGCATTACGAACTGCATTATTTCTACATTGCAAAGTGCCTGATTCTAGCATTACGAACTGCATAGCATTGCATTAGGACTGCAGTGGAACGTTTAGAAGTGCTCATTAATATCGCCAGAACTTACAAGGGCTGGCTGGCCTAACAACCGGCCAGGAAGAATATTGCAAATACCCATATGTTGGATTTATATCGTGTGGTCTTATCGTACATCTTTTTATATAAATTTATACTCGTTTTTATGAAACTCGTGTGGAGTCCATTTGTGGTATCATCTTTGGGTTGCTGTGAGCGTGATTGCAAATACTTTACACATTTGCCTTGAAGATAAGCCTGGCTGCTCGTGCCAAGCTACCAAGGGGGTGAGCGGGGGCTATCTGAGAAGGTGTCCTTCAATTTCTTCACTCTCAGAAGGGAGGGGTAGCATCGTGGCTGGGTTCAGAGTGGCACATCTTTTAATTGTAACATGCGGTGCAAAAAGGGTCAATTCATAACCGGTCAGACGTGCACTGGTGAGGTGCTGTGTCTTGGTTTTATTCAAAAGTGTATCCACAGAATGGGGTACCATGACTGTGAGGTCGGTATCAAGTACGAGCCCAGCCGATTGTCGTATAGAGATTGCCACTGCTGCGACCGCTCTTAGACAGCTTGGGAGGGCTCTTGCGACAGGGTCAAGAAGAGCAGAAAAATAAGCACACGGCCGTTGCTTACCTCCAAAGGCCTGTGTTAAGACAGAAAGCGCACAACCGGCCGACTTGTGTACGTACAGCACAAACAGCTTCGCATAATCAGGTGTACCGAGCACAGGCGCAGAACAAAGCGCAACTTTTAATTGCTCAAAAGATTGCTGACAGTCAGGCGACCAAGGCAGAGGTTCATGCACATTTTTAGTGGTAAGCGCAAGCAGGGGTTCTGTTAGTAACGAATAATTAGGGATCCACTGACGACAGTAGGAAGTAATGCCAAAAAAAGCGCGCACCTCCCTCTGCGTTTTAGGGATAGGCATTTTCACAATGGTGCTGATGCGCTCAGGGGTCAATCTTCTACCCTCCTTCGACAGTAGGTGACCTAAATAGGTGACCTCCTGTCGACAATATTGAAATTTAGAAGGGGACACTTTATGTCCATGGTGAGCCAAATCTAGCAACAACTTAACCATACTGTCTTTGCATCCCTTTTCAGTGTCAGAAGCTATTAGTATATCATCCACGTATTGAAGCAATACATTACCTGAGGGAAGCGTGAGGGAGTCCAATTCGGCTTTCAAGGCTTGGCTATATATACTAGGGCTCTCAGGATAGCCCTGAGGAGCTCGACAGAATCTAAAGCGTCTGCCAGCTAGGGTAAAACCAAACAAGTGTCTGCTGTCGGAATGGATCGGGATACTAAAGAATGCATTTTTCAAGTCAATGACAGAAAATAATTTAGCAGAGGAAGGAATCATCGTCAAAAGAGCAGTAATGTCAGGGACCACCGGGAACTGAGGGACCACTATTTTATTAACTGTGCGCAAATCAATCACAAAATGATAAACATCTGGGTGATCATCGGGGGAGTCTGAAGATGCCTTTTTTAGAATGGGAAGAATAGGGCTATTACACACATTTGCAGTCGTCTCTTCAACCACTCCCGTCTCAATCAGATCCTGTATAATCCACAGCAAAGCACGCTCCCCTGCTTGTGGTATTTTGTACTGGGGAATACGAGGCAAAATGGCATTGTCTTTAACTCTAATGGAAACCGGGGGAATTTGCAATAGTCCTACATCCGTGTCACCTGTCGCCCACAACGTGGGTGGCACATCCTTAAACTCAGCAGGAAGGGGCGGATGTTTGGACAGACAATGCTTAGAGCTGACCACATTCGGACCCATTGTCATGTAAACACCTTCCGGGGAGCAATAAATGGTCCCATGCAACTTCTTTAATAAATCTAGGCCCATTAAATTTTCTCCACAGTTTGAGGTCAACAGGAACGGTGAATCCACAGTAAAAGGACCTATAGTCAATGTAAGAGGTTTGGAAATGGGGCTTACAACTGGTACACCAGAAAATCCTACCGAAACGTTATTATGGCCAGAGAGAGCTGCCCCAGGGACCAGTGAACGAGAAACAGAGCTCTTCATTGCACCTGTATTCACCAAAAATTCCTTAGCTGAGCCATGCAAATCTGCAGTAACATACGGACCGCGCTGATCTACAGGTATCTGGACTGGTCCCTCACTCTGTCCCTGGCTATTCTAGCTGTGAGACATCCCTGTCGCCTCGTCCAGTGATCATGGTAATACTGGCCACCCCTGTTGCCTTCAAAGTAATTACTATCTGAACGATCCTGCGATGTGGCAGCATGCTGGGCTCTGTCCTGTCCACCAGCTCCACGACCCCGTCCACTAGAACCTCGTCCTCTAGGGGCACGACTTTTTGCAACAACACGGGACACTCGCTACACCAGTGTCCCTCCTCCTTACAATATGCACACTGATTTGGCCCTACAGGCGTAGTATTCTGGCTGGTCCGAGGCAGCTGGCGGATGGTACCACCACGTCCTCTACCATTTCCCTGAGAAGCCTGCTGTAACAACACCTTTGTCTTCAATTCCTTGTGCTTTTTCTCCACCTTCTCCTTCTCCTCATTTTCCCTGTGTTCATAATACTGTGCCATACTCAATATTACAGAAGGGGAGGAGGTCGTCCAAGTGCTCTCCGAAGCCTGCAACCGAGCCGCAATCTCTGTGTTCGTGACAAACATGTTAACGAACAATCGGACACCTCCCTCCACCGACAAATTCTGTCCGCTAAAGTCCAGAAACACACCCTCAAACCGAGTGAAAAAATCAGGCACACTTTCATCTTTCTTCTGACGACATGCCGTTAACTTGTCCCAATCTACTCTTCATATAAGAGATAATTCGGCCAGGCAAGGCTAGTATCTCGGCCCTAGGCTTCTCGCCAGGCTTCCTCTCCTGATCCCATGCTTTAATCTGTTCCCAGGTACCACCCAATTCTGTACCGTGGTCCTGTGTGTGTACCTGCCTCCAAATATCAACCGGTATCAGTAAACCAAAGAACATTTCAATATCCGCAAGCGTCATCACTGTCGATGAAGCGGCTTCCATCAATTTCTTATAGTACGCAGTAGGATTTTTCCTAGGGTCGGGTAACTGAGTCTTAAGGGACAACACCTCACTCCTCTTCCATGGGGTATAAACCCACTGTTCTTGGAAACAGGACTCTACCCTTGGTCTAACAACAACATTCTCCTGATCCCGTAGCTCCGGTAGTTCAGGGTGATATATGGGATGGACTTCCCTCATCGGAAACTGGGATACTGTCTTCAGGCTCTTCTCAAGCAGCCTACTTCGGTAAGCTACCAGCGTTGCAACATTACCAAAAACCTCACCAGGCGCCATACCAGCAGCATATACATTGTCCCTAATATCATAAATAATCTGAGGGGCCACATCATTGAAACACTGTTCCCACAATCCAATCAAAGTAGCCGACATGTGCTTGAGGGCATGCTGCTGCACAAACGGCTCATAATCTCTCATCACACTCCATACATCTTCCGTATTGTAGATGGGGTTATGAGCCCACTGAGCGGCCTGATTGGCTACCACCCTTTTCTCTTCATCGCTCACATCAGATCGTATTAATATCCGCCCCATTCGCTCTCTAGCAGTTGCCCAGTCCCGTCCCCTGATCCACGGACAGCCGTTCCGCTACTCAGTACCGTAAGGGAATGAAGGAACAGGGAAGGGGTAATAACAGAAGGAACAGGCACCAATGTCATTAGTGACTGTGTTGTGGGTGTAAGGGCTGGAGAGAGAGATGTCGACACAATAGGCATAGCAGGGAGACTAGCAGTCATCGCCGGCGCAGAAGGCAAAGCCACAGAAAAGACAGAAGGCGCGGTGGCCAAAGCAGCTGGATCACTAACGGCAGAAACAACAGAAGCTGAGGAAACGGGCTGTTGAGGCTGGGGAATGGCGGGTTATATTTTCTGCGGGGCGTATGGGGTGGAGGTCGAGTATCTAACAATTCCTCCACAAACGTATCATTTTCTTCTCGAGCAACATAAGAATTTTCACATTGCAATCGAAACTGCCTATCGGCACGCTCTATCCCTTTCTCTGTTTTCTCTCTATCATACGCTACAGCTTTCTGAGTCACTGTCTGCATCTTTCCCTTCCGGGCCTCCTTCTCTGCCTTCATTCGTCTCTGTTTAGCTTCCTTTTGCCATGTTCTAAGGGAATAAAACATCGACTGCCTACTTCTTTTTGCAAACAATTTATCCTGCAGAAAAATATGTTTTTGTTCATCGAAAGTGCCCGTCAACGGCCACTGCAACTCGGCATTGTCCCTCATATATTTGTGCCATAATGTACTAAACATAATAGGGCCAAGGCCGTGTTTCATGTACATCTCAAAGTTGGGAGTGCCTTCTGGAGGCGCAGGCTGACTTTCTTCCAAACGAGCATCAGTAGAACAATAACGACAATCCACACAACACATTTTACTAAAACAGGGCATTTTTACAAGAAAACTAGTTCACCATTTATACCGAGCAGATATTTGCAAATATCTTACCAAAATTGGTCCTCAGACCTCATCAAATACAAACCAAAGTAGTACCATGTTCACAAAGAACTCAAACAAATTCAAGCGCTTGTCCAAAAACGGTCTTCAGACCGCACCAAATACAAACCAAAATGGCGCCATAGCCACCACAAACCAAAGCAAACTCCCCTGGTGCACACAGGTCGAACCAATTTATTCTCAACTGCCGACTCTTCGGACTAAACAGTCAGATCCAAGGGTTTAGCTGTTCAGAACTCCAGGCGGGAGGACCACTGGCCGAGGCATCGCCCGGTCAGACAGACGGGGCAGCTGCGAGTACCAGACTCTCTCGTGCAGGGATCCCCGGTCCGCCCGTCCGACCTGACGTGGCCCCGACCTCCCCACCCGTCCGCGGGCAAGGAAGGGTCACTCACCCGATGGGGTCCCTGTTCGGGCACTAACTGAAGGAAGTGACCCGATTAGGGCCACCCGGGTCACTCACGACCACCTCTCAGCCTTCCATACAAATGAAGAGTCGGTCAGACAGTAGAGAATACAAACCAAAGTTATTTATTAGAATGCGCTCGAGCGGAGTCCGGTCTGACCAGCCTCCTTAGATTGCTGCAGAGGGACTGACCCTCGCCAACATGGTAATTCCAGATATACATTTCCAATACCCCCAAAGGCACACGCTAACTGGAATTTTACAGTTAGTAGCTAATGAACAAAGGAGACATAGAGGGATGAGCTACCATCCTGAGACTGGGTACAAGCTCTCTCAGTTTCAAGGTTACTCTGCCTGCCCACACCGCTCTGAGCTGTGGGAGCAAGCCTATGTAGACGGAAAGGTATGCAATAATATGAACAGTCTATTCATTAGCACAGAAAAGCTGAACCTTAAAGGAACAGGGGAAAATAACATCGAGACTGCTTTCTGCTGAGGCAAACAGAATGAGACAGAAACTGGGTTTCGATCAGGATACAAAATGGCGGCTGAATACAAAATGGTGCCGCAAATGCTAACTTAAATCGCACAATGCTAGAAGGAGTCGACCGAAAGCATTTTTCAGTCCAACACTGGGCCGCCTCGTAGCAGATATATTTTTCAGTCTGCTTATTTTGTAACAATTCTTGGTTTGCGTCATGTCTGTGTGCCATTTGTATTTTGTGCAGCACTTCGAAGTGACACTTCATCGCAAATTTAAGCATTGACCTGAAGCTGAGAAACAAGCAGCAGTACACAATATTACAGTGATTAGTGCATTAAATTACATTTAACCAGTGTAGTTGCTTCAAGCGGTTCCAGCAACATATCCAGCAGTGAAGGGATACCTGAGAGGGAGACATAGTTGACCGCTCTAAAGTTCTCAGGTTTACTAACCAATTCAATGCGACAGGATTTCATCCATGCCAAGGTGATTCTTTTCAGTCTCCCCACCTGTAGTGCTGAATTTATAACAAAATTAAAAGGAAAACAGGGACCAAAATGCAAATATAAAACCTAGCATGGATTCAGTACCTATGCATGGAAAAGGGAAACTGGAATGCTGTGTTGCTGGGAAACTGTCTCAACAGTAAATTACTACGGTACAGCATTTCTGGCACCAAAAGTCCTATGCTATGACTCCAGACCAGCTGGCAACACCGCCCAGCCTTCCATCAAGCTGGTGCAACAGTCTGAGCTCCAGCCTGCTTCATAATGCCCTCCAAGCTTTTCGATTTCTGACTCGTTTGCTCCCCGGTTGTGTTGTGTGTTGTGGTTCTGTTGATGACACTGCTCTCTCTCACCAGGCTCCACCTGCAAGACTTTCTCTAGTTCCCACAAGCCCCTGCAACAGTTCTCCCTCCCAACATTCTTGCTACAGTGGTACTCCTTTCTTTTCTACCGCCAGCATGCTGCAGCATTCTCTCTTTTCAGGCTCCTGCAGCACTCACTTCTTCCACGCTTTTGTAACTCTTCTTTCAGTCTACTCTTACATTTCAACATTTCACTTACTTAAGGATGCTACAGCATTTTCTTCCTTAGGGTGCTTTTAGCATTCCGTACACCAGTAGTCATACAGAATCTCCTCTCTGTGCTCATTATAGGTGTTAACTGATCCTGTGCTAAAAAACGTAAATTTCAGCCAGTACTATTTCTTTTTTAGCCAATATCACTAAGCATACTGTGACTTATAAAGTAAACTACAAGTCCCAGAATGCCTAGTACTGTTGCTTAAAACAGGATTTGCCTTAAAGCTAGTCTTATTAATAAGTTAGCAGCTATGCTTGAGGCTCTTGGAGCACACCCCCATTCTGGCTTCTGAGCCCAATGGCAGAACTTTGTTGCCACGTACTCTGACCTCTGGGCCTGGATCATCTGGGTTTTGTGAGCCTGCTGCCTCTAAAAACAATAGCAGGGTCACTGTAGCTGAACATCATGACAAAAGCAATTTTAGTTACACTTATTCCATGCTTTCTTGTGTACACAGTTTTGTGTACTGTTTCACAGCTACCCTTCTGGGAACTCAAATCGTTAATGAACATGCTGTCAGTTTACATCCACTGATGTGTTTGACAAATATGTTACCCAGTGGTATTGTGGGAGATTAAACAAAATTGCGTTAGTTTAACCTTTGATGCGTGGCACTTGGCAGGACTGAAGAATTTTTATTTTGCTTCCAGCAGTGGAGGTTCAGACTCACCAAGGACTTTGGGGTGCAGCGTCTCTAGCCTGTGTATTGGATCTGATGTCGTTATCCCCCAACATTTTGCCTTCAGTCCTTCTGTTTTTGCTGACTTCGTTTTTACTGGCCTTAGGACTCTGCGCCCTTTACCACTGCTAACCAGTGCCAAAGTGCCTGTTCTCTCTCCTGCAAGAACATTAATCGCCAAAGTTACCTTTACATTTTTATTGTTGCCTGATACCCTCTGAACACACAAGGACCTGTTCTTTGCAGTAGACATCTTAATACTCTGCGCTACTTTAACATGAGTGGAAACAGCCACTAGATAGAACTCTGATCTCTCTTCAGGAGGAACATTAATTGCCAAAGTTACCTTTACATTTTTATTGTTGCCTGAAAACCTCTGGACACACAAGAAACTCTGCCCTGGGTGCTTTTTAAATCCCTGTTATTTCTCACAATGCCCCTCCTCCCCCCAAGGTCTGCGCAGGTGCGGCTGCACTGGGCGTACTGCCCTGGAGCCCGTCCTGTTTGCAGCGAGAGGAGGCTACCGGGTCTTCACAACGGCTGCGTGCACCAAGCTAGCAATGAGGATTACAGAGTAAGAACAGAAATTCTTTTACCTTCAATGTCTTCTTTGGTGGCCTGAGATCCTAATGTACGTACTGCTGGAGTGAACTGTTAAATTGTTTTTGTACCCTTATTTTGCCCACAACTTGAGTGGTTACCCCAACTGCCTTTTTAATTTTGCTGCATACAGTCTTTAATCACCCCTTTCTTTCTACCCAAACATCGGTCCAAATTGTGACTAGCTAAAACTTTAATTATGCGTATGCCCCACTACCTTCACAGAACACAAAAATGTCACCAATTTAGTGGGTTTGGCTTCTGGATAGTGTATACACATGGCCACACAACATCCCTGCAAACAGTGTTAAACATCGCACGTACACACACACACATCCTTACCCTCAAATCCATTCTGTATAAATCCACTACACACAACACATTTTAACATCTTATATTTACATGCCACACAATTCAACTGCACACACTTCCGCACCACATCATTCCACTCCATGCCACACAATTACAAACTAATAACATACACTACACATAATTCCACTCCAAACCATATAATTACACTCCACACAACACAATTCAACTCCATTTAATTTCGCTACACATAATTACACTCCAACCTACATTTCACGCATCATATTTACACTGCACATATATCGACTCAATTCCAAAACACATAATTACAATCTACAAAAGAAATAAACTTTGCAACATGCCACATAATTCAACATTATAAAATACTACTCCACACCATACCACATAGTACCACTACAAACCATGCCACATAATTACACACAACACAACACAATTCAGTGTCACACAGTTCTGCACCACACAATAAAATGACACCCCACATAATACCACTCAGCTCCACTTAATTACACTCTACTCAATACAACATAAAAACACCCCATATAAATGCACTCTATGCCACATACCAGCAATCCACAAAAATGCACGCCACACCATAACACATAATTCCAATAAGCATAATTTCGCTCAACGCCACACAATTCAACTCCACATTTTTACAAAACACACCACATAATTCAACACAAAATCACATATTTCAAATACACAACACAATTCCACAACACACCACATACATCCAAAACACACCACAAATTTACACATCATACCACAACTAATAATTGCAATACAGCCCACATAATTCCACCCCAAACCACAAATATCCACTACACTCCAAACCAAAACACATAGGTAAAAGACATTGTCATTTACAACGTCATTAGCTCTCTCGCAAATGCGAGACCTATTGCATTGCAAATGCTTGTTTATATATTTGGGTTGAGTAGATTGAAAAGAGGGTGGTGTGATAGAGTGGCAGAATACCGATATTTTATTTTCAAAGAGGGTAGGGAGCACACTGCCTGCCATCCCGATACCCAGTTCGCTCATAAGAATTATGTTAAATGTGGTGCAAGATAACACTTTGATTACCATCATGGTTGGTGCAGCTAGTGTTGTGTATCTCTAGACATATGTTTCAGGATAATTGTCCTTCAGTAGAGAGTAACATTTCAAGGATGTTGGCCAAATTGCTCATAGTCTTCTCAGGCCTCTGTGTCACTCGTTGAACACATGTGCATCAACTAGAACTCATAAGCTTACCAGCTCAAAGGATCCCAATCAAACAAAGGGGGTAGGGAGCAAACTACCTGACATCCCAGCACGCAGTTCGCTCAGATGTATTATGGTAAATGAAGTGCATGATAACACTTACTTCAGTTAAAAGTCTTTTGTTTGTTTTGGCACAACTCCAGGTCTTGCCTAATTCGAGCTTTTTGGCTGCCATTATGGGGCCATTCTGAATCTATTCTGGTGCTTGCAGTAGATCCTCATAAATATAACACAATCCCTCACTGATGTATAAAAATATTTACATGCCACCTCTGCTACATGTGTTTATGCATGTTACTGCACTAAAAAGGTTTTAAAATTGTTGTTTCCACTACCCCATTTCCAGAGTTCCCAACCCCGGCTCTCCCTATTCATAATCCCATGTCTCTGTTGAGACAGAATCATGACACTACTGAGGAATCAACTCAGGCCAACAAGGCACCCCTCCTTGGGGGATCAGATACACCTCTGATGATGATGCACATGCATCGTCAGATGACTCAGAAACTTCCCTGAGGAGGAGCAAAGGTTGTGGTGCCCTCTTTCAGGGAAAGGAAAAATGGAGGACTAGCACATTCCATAGGCCAACCCCATGCTGCTGATATGGCCCATCCCCCTTTGTCAGTCTGGATGGAACCTCCTCCAGTGTGAATGCAAAGTATGCTGAAGTGGCTGTTGAAAATGAGGTATGAAACTGCCTTCAGATAGAATGTGCCTTTCCTTCACTGGTGGGCAAAGTTGCTATGATACCTGATATAGACCCTAGTATGTTCATGCACATGCTTTTGGAAAATTTGCAAAAACCCTAAGAGATATACCAATCAGGGCTGGCAAACCTTCAAGGACAAGCTTTTGGATCGCTCTGGTCCTCTCACAAAGGTCTAGAACTAGCAATATTAGCCAAGCACAACGGTTCCCACAGGGTTATTTGCCTTTTGGGCAATATTAGCAGAGAGGCACAAGTCCATGATGATCTATGTGGATTATAAACTTGGGGACTTGACCTCTTTAAAGGCAGGTCTGGTAGCAGCATGCTTACATTTCAGTAATCCTTTTGTGAAGGAATTGAGCAGGTTTGTCAATATGTTTACTGCTCTGGATAAAGCCTCACTTTTGCTCAAGAATGTATTTAAACAGGGCATTTTTGGGCTGTGTTCGAGGGCGCTTGATTGAGCATTCTGGCTTGCAAAGCACTCAGAGACACTTAGGGCCTGATTCACAAAGGGCCTCCGCACTCGTGGCGGAGGCCCCGCATTCGTGGGGGAGTGTCCACACTTGGGATGGAATCTCCATAATGAGAATTCTCATTGGGGAGATTCTGCCCAAAGTCTATTGTGAGCCTAAGGTTCCTGTGGGTGGTTCTGACAGGCAACAGAGGAGGCGTTTCCTGCTAACCAAAAGCCATAGGTGACCATTATTCCTTTTTCCCGGTCAATCCATCAAGCAATATATTCGTTTATTTGAGACCTTGTCCCTTAAGCAGTAAAATAATCAAAACCCGACATGCAATCACATACAATGTCACATAGTTTAACAACTAATCAGTTATACAGTACTTATAAAAAAAACCTAGCTAACAAACACATGTGGGTTAAAATAGCAAGTAATTAAGAAACAGATCTTTAAACAGTACTTATAATACACTATCGTTTATGGACATAAAAATCTGGTGAGGGCACACGTTATATCCAAAAATTGCATTTTAAATATAACACAAAGTGCCACCAGTCTAGATCTGATATTATATTTTAGGAAAATAGTAATTCAAATTTTCATTTCCAAGCAAAAAAATATCTACAGTCTAAAAGTATATGAGCTTTCGTACACTACAGCTGTAACCCACATCCACACAATCCTTCATCATTCTTAAAAAAGCACAGCCCAGAAGGGTGCTTATGGAGTGGGTGTAATCCTATTCGAAATTTAAAAAGAATATGGCTCATTTTAGAATTCAGGAGACTGTAAAGATAAGTTAAGGAGGTATTGGCTATCCAAATCTTACAAAGTTGTCCAACTGAGGGCTCGGTTCTTAGATGTTGTTGTTTGAAGTACAATCCCTTAAACAACAGAAGACAAGAGGCGTTTCGCAAAACAGGAACAGTTTGTTTAATTAAACAGTTCGGCTGGTAGAACAGTTACAGGCACTGGTTCTGAGGATTGTCTCACTTAACATTCGGTTGGTGTTCTTTTTATATACAAAATACAGTAGGCAGTAAAAGGTTTCTGTCGTCCCATATATGGTGAGGAATGTTGGTTGTTGCCTTTATAGTCATAAATTAATTGTCAATGGTTACTACAAGTGGGTCTCGACCTCACGTGGACACAGTGTGCCATGTCTGGCATGGGGAGCGCGTGATCACTACGTGTGCTAGGTCCTTATTAGCTATGTGTTCCTAACTCATGTGGCATCTGACTTTATGGTGTTTTTAGGAGCGTGCGTACCCCCTCTGGTCATGTGTGCTTTATATGGGCAATCTCCCCTGTCCATTGTAATGTCGCTGCGCTTATCTGTGTGATTGATCAAGAGTTTCCTGCCTGAGTGTTTGCCTGCCAGCTATGCACTCTCCCACCTGTGACCTATCAATCAGCAATTCCCAGGCCTAGGTCTCAGGGCCTTCTTAGCGGCACATTTGTGTGTCGAGGTCGATGTAGAGTTCACATCGGGCGACTCTTTTAATAAAGACAATATTTCATTTTCATTGATGTATGCCTTGTATTCCATATTAACATTACCCCCTCTAGTTGATTTCTCAACTACGCTACATAACCCATGCGTTTCGACAATTACTAGACTTGGGGAGTGTTGTTCCTTGAGTTTGGTATTGACAACCACTAACTCCCTATTTACTTGCATTCTATCCAATTTGAGGGCTGCGCTTTTACAGCAGGTGATCCCCAATTGTATAACCCTGCATACCTATAGAAACACTATGATAACTGGCAACAGTGATTTACATAAACTGGATTTCCATCGTTAGAGCCAGGAGAACCAATTCAAAAACCACTCCTGCTCAGGGGCACCTCCCTCTTCACGCATGTTTCTCTGTAAATTATGTAGTGCTTGGATGGCAAGTGTCAATGTTCCATTGTCCATGTTGTTCCCTGGGATGAATGAGCAGCAGGCATTGCCCATCTTGGCACAGACCCCTCTCTCCATTGCGGTCATTAAGTCCAACACACAACGGTTCTGCATTACCATGAGGCAGATGGCTCGCATTTCTTCCTTGAACGAGTTGAGGACGAGCTCGTTGCTGATCAGCATTTTGAGCATTTCCCACCGGGTGATCTGGAGCCAGCGGGCATTAGCTTTTGTCTGCAGGGTGAAGAAGAGTATTGACCCCCTGCCCAAAACTGTGCTTCCGTGAACAGCCTAAATTATTCTGGAATGTATTTGAACTGAGCCCAGCCAAAGTAGTCCACTGCTCTCCTTTCACGAGCATGGTGCAGCAAGGTGTTTTTTTTTCTTTAATGGGTGCTGGTACAAATCTGTTAGCTCTTCTCCAGGGATGAGCAGGGTCGGGGTGTGCACGATTACCAGGGAACACAAACCTCTCCATCCAGGATTTTGCTGAGTATAGGCATGCTCGCCACACTGCCAATAAAAATCCATAAGCGTGGAGGTGCCCCATTGCATATCCGGAATATATAAAATCACTCTGCAGTTGGCATTCGTGCACATCGGAAGCATTCCTTTCCCTAAACATAAGGAATACAGGACAAGTTTCCGTACAATCGGGGGTAGCCAAGTGTAGCAGACATATGTAAAAGGGTGCTGCGCAGTGCATGTGGGATACTAGTGTTCTGTTTAGTGTAATTGTAGATGACATACGAAAGGTCCCTACGAAGGCACTGTAATTCCCCATTATCGAATCTCTTTCAACTCTGCAGTTCCTCAGTAGTACTCAAATGTGGGACTTCCCATAGTAGGCAGACCGTACACATCCACAGAAATATACATAACCTTTGTCGTGATATTGCAGTGCAAGGCATGGGTTCCCTGGGAGTTCTCTGTGCCCCTCTAATGGCTGTGTTTCTTCTGACCATCTCAGAAATGTTTGCAGTATTTAGTCCAAAGGTGTCATCACCATGGAAGGGTTCGACTTACATTGGGACGGTACACCCACCCAGGTGTTTAAGCAGACCCTTCGCTAAGGGCCGTGGGTTTTTCCTTCTTCCGTGGCACAGGTTCAAAAATGTCCTTTTTCCCTTTGGGTTGTGGGGGCTGATGAAAATATTGGCGTTGGTGCACTTGTTGTAATTGTTGTTACCTGCTTTGAAAGAACTTTGTTGTTTGCTAATACAGCTAATCAAATATGCTCCGTCATTAATGGTTTCAGAGACCTTGTATTTTACCACGGTGGTGTGATCCTGTCAACCTACTAGTCACGATCTAGTGAGGTATCGGAAGGTAACCACTGTTAGAAACGGCTTTTAGTGATTTGGGGAGTGAGGGTGATTATTATTCTCTAGACAGATCTTATTTTTATAAGCCGTTGAGCTGCCCCCCTAATCTTATTTGGGTGGTTTTCGGTTGTTCGACATTTCTATTCTGGGTGATCAGATCATTGTTAGGTATGTTTGTGAGGTGGTCTCATGAGTACAGGGAGGGATAGAACTGTAGGAGTCCTACGGGTGACACTAGTCTTGCCGAAGGCGCTTTGCCCAGTGCATGCCTAAGAGCGCGGTTGCTGTGCGGCCCCTTCCCGAGGCTATGTTCCTGCTGGGGACTACCTCTTTTTTTTATATTACCCTCAGTTGCACTTGCTATGCATTGTGTAGCTCAATATCGCTATAGGTGTGTGGAAATGTAGGAAGAGGGGGCGTGTTGTTGTTTGGTGTTGCTAGTGCTTGTCACGTGCCCAGTGGACATGTTTTTATGCCTGTGCATCTCCCTATTCCGGGCACGTGGTGTGTAGTGTGGCTCTCCCTCGTGGCCTCAGATACCTAGTTTCGCTGATCCTGACCCCTCCTTTGATCTAGAATCTAGCTTTTGGGCAGATTTTGGGCTGCTTTACTTTTAGCTTTGGGCATTTTCCTTAAGCCGCACAATTCATTGTTTCCCTTGTCCCGTGGGGAGAGGGTCCGAGGATGCTCTGCGGTTCTTCCCCCCTCCCCTATACTGCCTCCGTGTGGTCAGCAGTTAGGGCCAACTGTTTCCTGGATGGTGCCTGCAAGGTTGGAGCTACATGAGCGTACTATGCTTGGAACAGGTTGAACCTGGAAGGGGGTGCATCCGGTGCCCTGCGATCCATCTGGAGCAGGGGTAGAGACTTGGAAGCCTCCATCCCTGGCATCCCCTCTCCCCCGGGCCACACCCCACCTTGAAAGGCTCAGTGAGCCCCCAACTTGAGTTTCGAGCTCGTCATTAGGCTGAGGTAGGGTGACCAAATTTCCCAAGCCCCAAAAATTGGAACGTTTCACAACAATGGGAGTAGGACTACAATTTTGCATTGCAGAGGGGCGCAGAATGCCTGTAAGATGGTGTTTACCAATGGAGCCGACACAGACCCCTATGCGCTACGGGACATAGACTAACTATGGGCTCATAAAGGCTAGTTCAGTGGGGTCTCCCAAAAACCTGGAAAACCTGCACAGACAGATGACCCAAAAAATGGGACTGTCCTGGCAAATCTGAGATGTCAGGTCACCTTACACTGAGGCCTCTAGGCTTATTGATTCCACATGTGGGGGGTGCTGGGGAGTTTAATGATCTTACTATCCTAGGTGCGAGAAGAACATTGGTTCCTGTCACTGGGGATGGCTTAGTTCATAACTGAAAGGGAGGGCTCCATTGCATTGGAGGCTTTTGGAGCATTTTGGGGGCGCTTGTTGGAACTGCACGCCATGAAGGAAGCGTCAAGCTTAGGCGTGAGGCCCGAGGAAATGGGGACCTGTTGGCCTGGTGATTGGAATACGTCCCATTAGACTTTGGCTGCGGGACCTGGGAACCATTTTTTTCTTTCCTCCACCCCTCATCAGACTACCCTGTCCCTGGTGGGTGGCCAGCAAACCCCTCCCTGGGGGATCAGCAGCACAGTCGGGCCTGGTTTCTGTAAGCGCTTTGGGCAATCTGTTTACTCTGTGCTCCCATTGGCTCCTCATCGATGCTGAATCTACTGTGGACACCTAATGACACAGCACACAGCAGCCCTGTATTCCTGGAAGCAAGTAAAAACGTTTTGAGCCTCCAATGCTGTTTGTAGTCCTTCCTGTTCTGAAAAAGGGGGAAGGGGGATGCTGTTTGTCTTTACTATCGTAGGTGGACTACTGGGGGGTTAGGCCATTGATATTATTATTTTTTCCTGTCTTTATTTACTCGGGGGCCTATTTTACTGTGTATTTTGGCTCTGTGATTGCGTGAAGGCCCTACCTCGCTACACTGTCACCCCTCCCTTCTGCGGTTGAGGCCACGATCCCTGTTGCGCTGGGGTCCCTGTCTGTGGCTGCTGATGTCACGTGCTTGCCCAAATGCTGGATCCCTGCTGGGGTTGTTCTGCGACCGGCGAACCTCCATGCGACTGAGTGTATGGTACGTTTTGATTACCCTGTGCTTGATACTGAGGAGAGACATTTGTGGGGGTTTGTAGTGGCTGGCCCTGGTTCACTAACCTCTGCTGCTTTTGATGCTTATGGTAGGCCTTTAAACGGTACCTCTCTACCAGGTGACCCCACCAATGGCAATAGCAGCATTCTCTAGGGTCTGGTTGTGACCAGCCATCCTGGCCTCCACTACCATAAACTGATCGTGCTAAAGGATTGCCTGTTTTGAACCCTCTAAAGTTTTGCGGTGGAGCCACCATTGTGACTGGTGCTATCTGCATGGTTGCGGCCATTGCTGCCCCCTTCGAGGGCAGTCTTTTTCAACTTGTGTAAAACTAGTTTTGCTGTGTCTTTTTGGGCCTGCTTCTGCTTCTCTCTATCCTTCTCTTGCTTTTTCATATGGTAGTGGAGTGTATGCGCTTGTATCTCCTGCCAGAGTTTGGTATCTAAACCAATTACGCTGTCCAGCTCACTCATATCTCAGTGGGTAACCCTTTCTTAAGAATATTTTGGAATGATGTGACTTGTGGGCTTGTATCAGTCCACTACTGTGTGATTTCTTGTCCCCATCTTTCTCTCATTCTATTTAGGAAATCATCTATGCTTTCCTCTGGCTTCATGGTCTCTGCCATTAGCCCTCCTAAATCTGGGCGGTCAGGGAATATTTCTCTCAGGGCGGTCCAGGTCCCGTGTCTGTGCGTATTAAATGTGGCACGTCATGCTGGGTATCTGTTAGCATGATTGCTGGAATGCGAGCTTGGGCGAACATCGTGTTAGTCTGCTCCCCAATTAAACTGCTTAGCAAACTCTTAATGTCTCCTATCGCTAGATACATACAGTGTTTTTCTCGAAGCATGTAATCCATTTCTCTTCCCCATCCAGCAATGACGGTAACTTTGTCCTCAACCCCTCTTTGTCCATCTGGGCCCATGGCACGTATATAATCCCAGCCATGCCCTTCTGTAGTAATTGGCACTATCTCACGCTGTGTGACTCTACAGGTTTCTCCTCAACATAGCGTTCACATCTCGAGAGGCATCGCTGCATGTAGAGGAAGTCCCATTTAGGGCTTCCTTCTTCATGGCTGATGCAATCCTCCGCTACTGCCCTGTCCTCTGGCTCAAATGATCCTTCCCTCAGCCAAGACCTGTCATATTGGTCCCTCTTCTCAGTCCAATCTGCGAATAGGTCACAAAACAGGTATACAAAGGTCATGCCTTCCCTTTTAGCTATTATCTACCTCGGGGTTTGTCTATCTTTGCCGTGCACCCGTGAGGAGCAACGCGTATCCTCCTCGCTGCTTCCCTCGTGTCCACGCACTGGTACCATTTTGTTTTTCCTGCATCCCTGGTGGGTAAGTATCAGGCTGCCTTGCTCCTTTATCTGTTGGTCAGCACCTCTCCTATGTCGACCGAGTGATGTGGCTCTGAGCCCTGCTCTCCGACCTCCGACCCTTCACAGCGCAGAGCCCTGTACCTGGCTTTGCTTTTCTCATGAGGGGAATGTGCTGTCCTGTAGTCCTTCACCCACGTTCTAACTCCCGTTTGCATGCCCTCTCTCTATTCAGCCTCCGTTCATGCCTCTCTTCCTCACGCTGTCTGGCCTGACCCTTTTGCTCAGAGCTAGTCTGGCTTCACCCTCAAATTCGCTCCCCTCCCCAGTTATCTGGGCAAACCCTGTAACCTCACCCTCGTCATCGGTTCCCGGGGGACTGGCGCTCCCTTCATCTCCCGAGCTCACTGAGTCGCTATTGAGAACCGCCACAAATTTCCCTGACACACGTTTGCGCTCACCTGACCCAGTGGAAATGTGTATTTTACCCGTCTCTGAGGTGTCACATTTTGAGTGTAGTGGATGTGGAGTCGAGCTTTTGGGGACCTTCCCTAGAAACGTGGGCTGCGCTAATGGTGTCTGGCCTCGCCTGCTTTTAGATTCCTCAGGCTTAGCCCTGACTGACCTTTTTTCGGTGTGGGGCTCTTTGACTTCTACTATTATTGTGTTTGAATATCCTAATGCGGGGTAAGCTGGTGTGAGTACATCCATCCCTGCATATGGTGGGGGAGGTTCCTCTGCCTTGCTCGCTATCGGAATCATGGGTTTATCAGGTTGAACTCTTCAAAGATAGACCCCAAATCTAACACTGACTCCCTTTTGTTTCTCTCCTGTCCTGTATATCTGTTTTTGATATGTGTTTTAGTGTGTTCAATTATATTTGTGTCAAATGTTCCCTCCTTAGGCCAGCGAAATGTATGTGCCTTTGTGTGTAAATGCCACTCTCGGCAAAACTCATTAAGTCTTTTTAACTGTATGAGGAGCCTTGTCTCCATTTGCTTTAGTGGGGAATCCATGGCCGTTTTAGTAATTTGGAAAATACAATTCAAATGATGTTATCCTAGTTTTGTTTGTCGAATCGCTGGGGCAATTCGTAGGTTGTGCACTCTTACAAATTATGTACTGTGAGCTCAGCGCTTACAGTTTTTACATCAAACAGTTCGAACGGGCATTTCAATAAAACAAGACAAGACTGCATATGTAGTATTGTAGTACAGAGCGAATATGCGATATGTTAGAATAAAACATGCACGATTTTAAATTTTCCCATAATACAGTTTTCAAAGACAATCAATGCAATATCATCACATACAATAATACATTTCAATAGTGGTTGACAAAAAAATTACTTTGTCCAAAAAGTTGAGTATGTTCATCACATATTATCCTCGAGCAAGAGAAGAATAACGTGGAACACTTTCCTGAGTGAACTGGATAGTCTGCCACTATCCGCTCCTAGACAAAGATGGTAATCATATAAACCATTTAGTAATAACTCTGGAATCACCGGCCCCTCTTGGCCATATGTGAGTTGCACCCAGTTTGCTGTGTCCGAGTTTTCCCTATACAAATTACGCCTTGTAACATCCAGGGTCAAGCTAGATGCACCTCCCGCACTCCTTCCAGATACTACGGGTGTTAAGAAATGACTTTAGCACTGGGAAACCCTTGAACTAAAAAACTATGATACTGAGGTGTCAACTCCACCCAATCAGGATATCTATGTCACAAAAATCAGCGTTCTGGGAATTATCAAGGGTTATACACATTATTCACTATATTCACCTTAGCTAGCGGTCAGCTATCGAACAAAGGTGACTTCTGCGGGAACGCCTCCGAGGCCGCCTTATGACTGATACAGTTAAGACATATAAAATAGGTAATATGCCAGACCCTGTCAGTGCCAGGGTGCTCAGGTTACCTTTTTACGCTTCTCACTAGTTTGCCATACGCCAAACACTTTAAACTATGTTTTAGATTCGGATGTAGTCTCTTACCCTCTGTGACCGCTGCTCGAGGATGGATCTTCGCCCTGCTGTGTCTGCCCACCTTTCTCGTTGCGCAATGTGAATCCATTCGGGTGGGGTCACCTTTGCTCGGCTGCAGTCGGGTATTAGGTCCCAATTCTCCTAAAATGGGTCGCCAAAATGTTGCTTCAAGTACAATTCCTTAAAAAACAGAAGACAAGGGGCGTTTGGCAAAACAGGAACAGTTTGTTTAATTAAAAAGTTCGGCATGGAGAACAGTTACAGGCATTAGGTCGGAGGACTGTCTCAATTTACATTCCGTTGGTGTTCTTATATACAAAATACAGTAGGCAATAAAAGGTTTCTGGTGTCCCATATATGGTGAGGAATGTTGGTTACTACCTTTAGAGTCATAAATGAATGGTCAATGGTTACTACAGGTGGGTCTCGACCTCACATGGACACAGTGTGGCCAGTGGTGAATGTGTCCAGATGTCAGGCATGGGGAGCACGTGATTACTATGTGCGCTCGGTCCTGATTTGCTATGTGTTCCTAACTCATGTGGCATCTGACTTTATGGTGATTTTAGGAGTGCCCATACCCCCTTCGGCCATGTGTGCTTTACTTGGGCAATCTTCCCTGACCATTGTAATGTTGCTGCACGTACCTGTGGGATTGATCAAGAGTTTCTGGCCCCAGTGTTTGCCTGCCAGCTACGCACCCTCCCGCCTATGACCTATCAATCAGCAATTCTCGGGCCGAGGTCTCAGGGCTTGCCTAACTGCATATTTGCGATTCCAGGCCCATGTCGAGTTCACAACGGGTGGATCTGTTAATAAAGACGATATTTCATTTCCATCGATGTATGCCTCTTATTCCATATTGCCAATGTCGAAGATTCCCTTTTTCTTGATTCAAATCCACCCATCATTGATAATTCTTTCTTGGAGTGGGTGAGTGCAAATGCCACATTATAATTATCAATCTTCAATACATCTGCCATCGCCTTCAGCTGTTTCCTTATCTTCTCAGCCCAATTAAGATCATTTGAAATTATGTTGTCCCGACTGGTGGGTATCTTAGGTTGTTCAAATGTTAACTGTTATACCTGACAGCCTTAGGGTGGTCTTCCCCCAACTTTTTGCCTGCCTCCCTCCAATTTTCTGACCTTGTTTTTGCTGGCTTTAGTACTCTGCACCCTTTATCACTGCTAACCAGGGCTAAAGTGCTTGTGCTCTCTCCCCTGAACATGGTAATTTTAGTTCATCCCCAACTGACATATTTAATTTACATATAAGTCCCCATTAAAGTGCTCTACATGTGCCCAGGGCCTGTAAATTAAATGCTACATGTGGGCCTTCAGCACTGATTGTGCCACCCGCATAAGTAGCCCCTTAACCATGTCTCAGGCCTGCCAATGCAGAGCCTGTGTGCAGTTTCAAACTTCCATGTTGACCTGGCAAGTAAACCCTCTTGCCAGGCCTAAACCTTCCCTTTTATACACATAATCTACCCCTAAGGTAGGCCCTGTATAACCCACAGGGTGCAGTGTATTTAAAAGGAAGGACATGTATTCTAGTAAAAAAAACTCCAAATTTGTTTTTCACTACTGCAGGGCCTATCTCCCCCATAGGATAACACTGGGATTACCTTATTACATCTTTTAAGTGTAACTCCCAATTGTGAAGAGATATACGTTTCAAGTTTAGTGTCACCGAACTCACGATTTAAAATCACAACTTATGGTGAAGTTGGATTTTAAATTCCAGTTTAACAAATGGCACTTTTAGAAAGTTGGCATTTACTTACTTTAGGAATGAGCTCGCTACCAACCTAACAAATGAGTATTGAGGGGTATCTTGCTTAAAAAGGGAAAGGGGGAACCTAGAGTTTTTTTTAAAGAACCCTCATTCACCAACATAGTTTGTAACATGCTTCATCATTGGGTTCCCACCCTGGGTGCCGACTGCTTCCAGGGTGTGCCTAAACGTCTGATTTATAGCAGAGCCGCTTTTATTTCTGAAAGTGAAAGTGCAAGTGATTTTAAAATTGACTCAAGGCCACCCACCCATTGAGGTGTTTAAATAATGGGGGTTTTGGCAAGTTTTAAAAGCAGTGGTGAATATCTTTGAGACATAAGTGGTCTCGTGTATCCATATTTATGGTCAACATGTTTTAGCCATCTTTACTCCATGCCCTTGTTGGTCAATATGGCTTTCGTCAGGACCGGAAAATGCTGCATGCACACTAAGACATGGGAAGTCAGCTTGAATTCAAACCTACAATGAAGGAATCACCTCTTGCAACTATTTCTGTTAATAAAATAAATAAAAGGATAGAGTCAGTGTGGTTAAGTGGGTAGCATTTAAAAACGGGGAACATTGGCATAGCCCAAGTGGGGCGTAAGGGTCATGTACTGTGTCCCACACATGCGGGAGCCTCCAGCACACATTATAACTGTACCACCACATTCAGAATCATGCCGTGGGATATATGGCAGGCAGTTACAAAAGTATGCAAACCCTGCAAACTCACATAATATACGACTTATGGAAAAATCCTCAATCTATATTCAATATCATGAAGTCTTGAGCCCACAAATGTACAAAAATAGAGTTTATTAAATACTCCTTTCTGACAGCATTTGGTTAGTACGCAATGATAGTTCCTTTTCTATAACATTATATTCGAAACAATCACTTTCATTCAGCAAAAGTAAATACAAAACCTATTAATGTTGTTTGACATAATCACCGACATCCCATTCATACTAAAGGCACTACATATATTTACCCTCTTTTATCAATCACACTTCATTTATTTGACCTCACTCAAACTAAACACATTACAAATAATTTAATATAGTGAACCAGATGACATACCACCACAAAATGTACATTTCTCTACAGTGTAGCTCTTATCTTTAACACATGAATCTTTCAATAAAAAATATAAATTGATAGCCTAAGACCTCATTGAAGGGCTACAAATGTATTGTAGACAGAAGAAACCAAATCATTTTTTTGAATTAGAGGTCAGAAAACAAACAAACTTCTTTTTGTTAATATATATATATATATATATATATATATATATATATATATATATAAATATATATATATAAATAAATATATATAAATATATATATTCATAGGAAAAAACAAAGGTTACAGGGACGTTATAGTTAGGGTGACATTTCACTCGCACAAAACCAGAGAAATTCAGCCGTTAAAGTTAGCTGAGCTAACTATAACTTGCGCCCCCGCAATGCACTGCTGATGACGTCACATATTACATCACTCATGACATGGTCAGTGACATCACTCATGACACCACTGATGACATCTCAAATGACATCACTGATGACATCATCCAGTGAGTGAGTTTTTCTAAAAAGTTAAAAAATGTTATATATATACGCCAAGGTGTATTGAAGAATGAGTGGGTGTATGACTGTCTGTATGGATAATTTGTTGGGTGTGTGACTGACTGTATAAGTGAGTGATTAAATGTGTCTTAGTGAATGTATGGGTGAGTGACTAATCTGTGTGAATGTGTGTATCAGTCTGTCATTTGGTGTGTAAGTGGCTGCACGGGTTGGTGAGCAGGTACATGAGTATCTATATGGGTTATTGATTAGTTGTCTGAGTACCTGTATGAGTGTCTGTGTGAATGGGTGAGGGGGTGTGTGACTCCCTGCATGGATGCATGAGTGTGTGAATCCCTGGGTGTATGGGTTCATGAGTGCATCTGTGAGGGATGGTACGGTTGAGTGAGTGTGCGTATGGCTGTTTTGGTGAGTGAATGGATGTCTCAGTGGTATATGGCTGATTAGCTGCATATGTGAAAGGCAGAATATGTGAGTGTTGAAGTATATAAGTGACTGTATGTGTGAGTGAGTGATTTTGAAAGTGGCTGCATCGGTGAGTGTGTGCTTGTGTCAGCGACTGTAAGGAGAGTAAGTATGTGCTAGTATATGGATGAGTAGTGAGTGTGTGTGTGTTTCTGTATGGATGAGTAAGTGGCTGTGTGATTGAGTGTTTGGGTGAGTGAGTAGATGTATGAGTAGCTCTATGTGTGATTGACGGTATATGAGTGGCTATATGGGTGTATGAGTGGATGTATTTGTGAGTGACTGGCTGTATTAGTGCCTGTATGGGTGAGTGAGTGCATGTGTATGTAGACCTATCAATCAGTGAGTAGGTATGTATGTAGTATCGGTCTGTCAATGGTTACAAGAATGGTAGTCTGAAATTTGGGGTAGTTGTATGATAGCTTATATTGGGGTGTGACTAGGTGCATCAGAGATTATATGGATGATGTCATCAGTGGTGTCATCAGTGATGTAATTTGAGATGTCATCAGTGATGTAATCAGTGATGTCACTGACCATGTCATGAGTGATGTAATATGTGACGTCATCAGCATTGCATTGTGGGGGCGCGAGTTATAGTTAGCTCAGCTAACTATAACTGCTGAATTTCTCTGGTTTTGTGCGAGTGAAATGTCACCCTAACTATAACGTCCCGGTAACCTTTTGTTTTTTCTATGAATTTCTAAGGTTTTTTTAAAAGCTAATTCCTAACTATAACGTCCCTGAAACCTGTGGTTTTTTCAGTGAATTTCCAAGGTTTTTTAAATGCTAATTCCTAACTATAACATCCATAAAACTTTATTGCAGTTAACATATATATTTATGCATATATATATATATATATAGTGTCAGAAGGAGGATGTTGTCCACTTGGATTAGCATTCATTTAATATGCAGTAACATTATGTATACTTATTTTTACTTTTTGTCTGCAATTAGGGCAGCAATAAAGTTTTGTTTACACGCCGATCATTACTTGGCGCTGATAACAGGTACTGATACCTAGGGCTCGTTCTGGCACAATGATTTTTGTTTTCTCATACACTATGTAAAATGTATTTAACATGTGACACATAGATGTACATATTTTTAAACTCGACTGCATTAAGTTTTGTATACTTTTCAGGACTTCTGTGCCATTCCAACATGTCCGCTATGATTATTGCTCACTTGTCCTTTTTCACTGTTTATACTATGAACTATTTGAGTCCCTCTGATTTGGTGTAAAATTCACGTGATCAAGGTTCTTTGGAACCGAAACGCGTTGTGGATTAAACGGTGTTTGGGCATCTATACGGAGTCATGTGTGTTACTGAGAGCGCGCTGACTTTGCAACTTTAGGATATTGGATTACCGGTGTGCTCCGCCTTTGTTTGCGCCACTCTCTATGGGTCCCAGCGGTCCGGAAGGAGCGGCTGCAGTTTGATATATATATATATATATATATATATATATATATATATATATATATATATATATATATATATATATATATATATATATATATATATATATATATATATATATATATATATATATATATATATATATATATATATATATATATATATATATATATATATATATATATATATATATATATATATATATATATATATATTCATAGAGGTGGAGAGGTGTGGTGCAGCGGCCAGGGCAGCTGACTTGGAGCACAGGGTTCACGGTTTGATCCCCGGCTCCGGTGGCAGGTCAGCTCAGCACCATCTGACTCTGGGCAATAGCTCACTTAATTTCCACTATGGCCCCCAGCGCCTTGAGACCCGTAAGGGTGAGTAGCTGCGCTATATAAAAACAGACTTACATTTGACATTTTTTTTTTTTTTTTTTATTCACTGAAAAAACCATAGGTTTTACAGACGTTATAGTTAGAAATTAGCATTTAAAAAACCTTTGAAATTCACTGGAAAAAACATAGGTTTCAGGGGCGTTATAGTTAGCTGGACATTTCACTCGTACAAAACCATAGAAATTCCACTGTTATAGTTAGTTCAGCTAACTATAACTCACGCCCCCGCAATGCACTGCTCATGACGTCACATATTACATAATTCATGGCTTGGTCAGTGACATCACTGATGACATCACTGATGACATCTCAAATGACATCACTGATGACATCATCCAGTGACTGTATGTTTCTGTAATTTTTAAATATGTTTTACATATATTCTTAGGTGTATTGAAGAATGAGTGGGTGTATAAGTGTCTGGATGGGGGATTTTACAGGTG
Source organism: Calotriton arnoldi (assembly GCA_963921515.1). NCBI lineage: Eukaryota > Metazoa > Chordata > Amphibia > Caudata > Salamandridae > Calotriton > Calotriton arnoldi. The sequence continues at coordinate 22,599 of CAWUFW010022735.1, read as the reverse complement.
TGTGTGACTGATTGTATAAGTGAGTGATTAAACGTGTCTTACTGAATGCATGGGTTAGTGACTAAACTGTGTGAATGTGTGTATCAGTCTGTCTGTTGTTGTGTAAGCTGCTACATGGGTTGGCCAGTAGCTACATGAGTGTTTATATGGGTTATTGATTGTTTGCCTGAGTATTTTTATGGGAGACTGAGTGTGTGTGTGGGTGGGTTGGAGGTGTGTGACTCTGTGCATTGATGTGTGAGTGGTTGATTCACTGGGTGTATGGGTTCAAGAGTGCATGTGGAAACAGCTGTATGGGTGGGTGAGTGTGTGTAAGGGTGTGTTGGTGAGTGAATGGATGTCTCAGTGGTACATGTGTGAGTAACTACATATGTAAAAGGCAGTATATGTGAGTGATGCTGTATATAAATGAGTATATGTGAGAGTGAGTGATTGTGAGAATGGCTGTATGGATGAGTGTGTACTTGTATCAGTGATTATATAAGAGAGTAATTATGCGTTAGTATCTGTATGAATTAGTGAGGTGGTGTGTGTATAACTGTATAGGTGAGTAAATGGGAGTGTGATTGATTCTTTGCATGACTGACTAGGTGTGTGAGTAACTCCATGGATGAGTGGTGGTGTGTGAGTGTCTGAATAGGTGTATGAGTGCATATCATAGTGTTGTATTGATGAGTGACTGCATGTATAAGTGAATGTATGGGTGAATGAGTGGATGTGTGTGTAGACCTAGGAATCAAAGAGTGCGTATGTAGTAACTGGTATTGGTGTCTCGATGGTTTCGAAAATGGTAGTCTGTATTTTACAGTGGGTGTATTAAAGGTTATATTAGACTGTGAGGAGGTGCATCAGATTTTCACGTGGATGAAGTCATCAGTGATGTCATCAGTGATGTCATTTGAGATGTCATCAGTGATGTCATCAGTGATGTCACTGACCATGCCATGAATGATGTAATATGTGACGTCATGAGCAGTGCATTGCGGGCGCGAGTTATAGTTAGCTGAACTAACTATAACAGTGGAATTTCTATGGTTTTGTACGAGTGAAATGTCCAGCTAACTATAACGCCCCTGAAACCTATGGTTTTTTCAGTGAATTTGAAAGGTTTTTAAATGCTAATTTGTAACTATAACGTCTGTAAAACCTATGGTTTTTCAGTGAATTTGAAAGGTTTTATAAATGCTAATTTCTAACTACAATGTCCCTGAAACCTATATTGTTTTTAACTAAATTTAAAAAAGACGTGCATACTTTTTGTAGTGAAAAACTAACTGTAACAGTAGTCTGTTATAAGTTATAATTTAACAATGTTTAAAACTTAATTAGCACTAATTAACATATTGTCTTGTGGATTGTTACCTGCCTTGTTATGTTGGCCTAGGCCTGGCTGCCATGCTGCTTTTCTTTGCGCACGTTACACTGAGCCGGGCCTCCCTCGCCCTTTGCTCGTGCCAAGTTCTTTTGCACTGTCTGCATTTTCTGTTGTTCACCTTTTTGGGCTCAGTCTGCACAAACATGTACAAGGTCGCATAACAATGTATTTTGGTTCTTCCTGATATGGCCAGTCTCGCGCACCCAGACATAACATTAGGTGCGATTGCCATGAAGAATTTGGTATGCTTTTAATACTGTGGTTTACTAGCGCTTAACACACTTGGAGAAATCCCTTTCAGTGAGAAGAGCTATGATGTCCTGCTGATGTAATTCTGCATCTAGAGACTGAGGTATGGGAGTTCGCTAGTCAAAGCCCAGAGGTCTTCTATTATTATAATAAACTATCTTACTGCAAGGGAGGGTGGTAATGTTATTTATACTTTTATCCACTGAGCTCTGAGATGCTTTCCCCGTTTGTATTCTATGGAATTGTAACCATGCTGCTTATATTAGTCATATGCATTATGCTATTAGTACTGACACGTGTACTGTACATTAGAGCACGTAAGTTGGAATAAACATTTTAACCTATCCAGTGTCTCTTCCTACGCACCTTGTGGACAAGTACGAGTGAGTGACGAAAGAGTGTTCTTGCTTCTGCGAGTCCTGAGATAAAGATACCGTGTTCTGGGTTGTCCAAACATTAGTACTTGGGTGCTAATGGGATGCTAAGCTAGTTGGGTTGGGGTTTTTGGGTGCTACGGTATATGGTGGCAAACCACTGTATTCCGGGGTCCCATTTTCCTGTGCATAGCTCTGTGTATGTGCAGAAACCTTATGACATGGCGCGACCACCGTGGGGCAGCTTATCTGCGAGACGCTTGAGTAGTACTTGTGCTTGTCCACAAACCCCTCGCGTACGCTTCCGGAGGCGTATGTGACGGTGATACCTCCTATATTGAATGTTTTATAGGTTCTTTCAAGCTTGATGTTATTAAAAAGGTTAGTTAACAGACCCATTTTAGTGCTCCCTGTTAGGTTGTCGAATATAGCTGTTTAGTCATGGCTGGTGTGGCGATTGCTGCACATAGTCGAGGAGCACTCCGAGACCACTTACGGGTGTATGGAGTGCCTGATACAGGGATCGATTTGGTCTTTGTGGTTCAAGCCGATCCGGCTTACCACTTTGAGGTGTTTTACACTTGGATCACTTTTGAAGCGGTGGAGGCAGATGATAATCTGTTTCATGAATATAAACCCACCGTTATTCCTGCTGCATATCGACCCTATACCACTCTTGAAGTACCTCTCACGGCTTGGCAGCACCGTGTTTGGTTTAATGGCGCCCTACCACAACCAACTACCGCAGTTCGTTTAGGCCCCTTGTCAATTCAGGGGGCCACTTGGCCTGTATTGGCCGGGTATACCCCGCATCCAAATTATCTGGCATTACCGCTTGCGGAACTGCGCACTATGCATACCGAATTGGTACGAGTGCATCGAGCCCTAGTGACATACGTTACAGGTAGTCTACATGGAGCTGCTCCTGTAGTCGCAGGCCAACCAGCTATAGCCGCTGGAGTGACCATAAGTCCTGTCATGGTAAATTCTGTGATGGGCAAACGTCCACAAAATAAGGACGACTATCCTTACTGGCTTGCAGAAAAGTTCGATCAGATAGAAGCAGTGTTTCCCCATACATCCCCAGTAGATAAACACCGCATCCTCACGATAAGTTTGCCAAAAGACATAATCCCCGATTTGACATCATGTGAAAACTGGGGTAAGGTATTCGCAGCAGTTTATTCAAAATGTTTTGGAACTCCTTCCATGACGGTTCTACCCTCTGTAATTAAAAAAGTACAGGATGAACATGGCCCTGAAGCGGCTGTGGAATTAGGGATGAGACTAGTGGGAGTGTTTGATGTAGTAGCTGAGCTGATCCTTGGAAATGTCAAGGGCGATGCTATGAACTTTCAAGTAGCGAATGCTTTGGCTTTGGTCCCAGAGTTGGACAGGCCCCGCGAATTACCGAAAATTATTGCCCGGGCTTATAAAACAATTGGAAGAAATAGCCTGGGCAACAAGCCTTTTGTAAAAATGCAAACTCAATCGCAAACACAAGTTACACAAACAAAAAGTACATCTGAGAAAGATGATAAACCAGTCTTCACTAAAAAGAGTTGGAGACAGAAAAAACAGGGTAAGCAACAAAAGAAGCCGGGGTCGAGAGGCGCTTCCCCAGTTTCGGTTTCTTCTGAACGTACTTATGATTTACGTGATAGGTCAAGGATTAAATCACCAGAAAGGTTTCAGAGCTCTGATACGCGTTCTCCTCGTTCTTCACAGGCCCAGACGTCGTCACAGGCTGGTGGAGGAGGACGGCAAGATAGAGGAAGGGGCCGAGAGGCTCCCCAGGAGCGAGACCAACCTCGACAACAAGTCAGAGGGAAAGCAGAAGACTTTCATCTTCCTCGACCGCAATTTCAGAAGAAAAAAGTTGCCGCTGTCACAGCGAAATATGCCTCAGACCGTGAGAACGAGACTCCAGAATTGGACGTGGGCAGTGACCCTCCTAGACAGCGCCGCGGAAGTTACCATAGTGCGGGAGGCGCTACGTCCTCATATGGAGGCGACAGCAACTGAAACATTCGTTACTGTAGAGACAGCTGACACGAGAGTGGCACCCCTGACAGACTATATAATATAGTCATACAAATTGAAGGTGACATACCGCGTGAAATAAAAGGGATTTTTGGGAAAATCTAACCTCTTCATATGACATTTTGTTAGCAGAGGTGGATTGGCCACCCCCATCCGTTTTAGCTGCACATAAAGGAGAGGAGGTAATCCTTCCAAGCTTTTCAAGGCATGTCCCAAAAGACAAAGCTGAAGCACTTGCAGCTGAGTGGGCTGTGTACCTGGCACCAGCGTTATACCGCAACCATGTGGGATGGGATGAAGAATCACCTCCTCATGCAATACCTTTGCGGTCACTACCGCAGCCACAACCCCAATATCCCATCAAACGGCAGGCAAAAGGCCCCGTCTCCGAAATTCTGACACAGTTGGAATATCAGGGAGTAATTGAATCATGCGTATCACCTATGAACAATCCCCTTTTCGTGGTTTCTAAACCCGATGGATCGTACCGCTTAGTTTTGGATTACCGGCATTTAAATACTCACTGTCGGAACTTTGCGGTGCAAAATACACACAGTTCTGCGCTTGTAGACAGTCTTGTTCGTAAAAAATACAAAACGACACTTGACCTTTCAAACGGTTTCTACACGCACAACCTAGCCCCGGAGAGTGGTCAATGGACCGCATTCACTTCCGGTGGTAAATTATTCCAGTTCCGGCGTTTACCCATGGGCTACAAAAATAGTCCGGGTATATTCGCCGCCCGTGTTGTTTCTTTGTTAAATGACATTGATCAAGACGCATGTTCGTATGTAGATGACATCTATCTGACAGACGACGAGTTATATCAGCATCTGTCCCGTGTGGACCGCATTATTCTTGAATTTGCGGAGCAGGGTTACAAATTTAACTTTGCTAAGTCACACATTGCTGAATTTACCGTTCTGTTCTTGGGCTATGAGCTCAATAACGAAGGTAAGGGCTTAGCCCCCATTTCTTGGAAAAATGTGCACATTTGTGCCCCCAAATACTCTGAAGAAACTTCAGTCTTTGCTGGGTTTCCTGAATTTCGGGCGTACTTACATTCCCGAATATGCCCAGTGTATCAAGCCTTTGTATGCTTTGATACAACCTACTTATTCAAGGTCTTGCTGGCTGCCTGAGCATACCTCAATTCTGCAGTCTTTGCAGACAGACCTTTTGGAGTCTAAATATCTTTTGACTCGTGATAACCACACAAACCTGGTGATTAGAATAATTCCGGGGGCAGTGGGATTCACATACTTAACCTTTAATGAAGGTGATACAGTACCCATCGCATACAAGTCACATCTGTACACTTCCGCTGAATTGCGCTTTACCTCTGTCGAAAAAGTTCTAACTGCAGTGCAAATGGCGATTCTAAAAGAACGCGCACTGGCACAGGGAAAGCGGATTCTAGTGGTAACACCCTGTCCTGCCCTAGAGGCAGTAACAAAGGCAAGTGTGCCGAACTCAAAAGCAATGCATCCCCGTTGGATACAATGGGCTACATCCTTGACGTCTTCGGACGTCACTTTTGTTTTTGATTCTTCTCTGCAGACTCAGGAGTTTTTGCAGTATGAATTCGTTCATCCTCCTCCTTTGTTTTTATTACCGCTTGAGGATTACAAATGTGTGATCTACACCGATGGTTCGGCGCAACCGGCCACTGGGTCTAAGCACGCTTATTCAGCTGCATGTGCTATTGTTGCGGGTTCCTTTGTAGATGGAAAGTTCAAATCCTCTGCAGTGCATACTCGCACACTTGGAGATAGTACCGCACAATTGGCCGAGCTGCATGCATTGCTACTTGCACTTGAGTTCGCTTCTCAGGATGAGACCACTCTTATTGTATGTGATTCTTTTTACTGTGTACAATCTTACAATGACAATCTGTTTTTCTGGTCGAAAACGACTACAAGGACGCAAAAGGGAGCACAATTAAGCATAAAATGCTTTGGGTTCGAGTGGCAGAATTGCAACAACGTCTGCCCCTCACACAGGTGGTTCACACCTTAGGCCATCAGCGGGTGGGCGCACACGCTATTGGTAACGATCTGGCAGATGAAGCTGCCCGTTCAGCAGTAGTCACGTGTTCAGTAGCAGCGGTTACCAGGTCCATGTCGAAAATAGACCCTGTTATATTAGCAGCTATTGCTGCAACCAAGGAAGGTAATAATTACCCTACAGGTTTCCCTTCCAAGTATTCTTACACATTAAGTCCCGATCAGGTTCCTTATGTAACTATACCTGACGTTGGAGATCGGCTGATCCCCAACGCGGACCGCAGGAGTGCCTTGATATCAGCTGCACACGAAGGCATGGCTTCGGCTCATGCAGGTGTGTCAGCTACGGTTTCCATCTTGCAGCAGCGTTATTGGTGGCGTGGGTTATATAAAGACACCCGTGCTTTTGTGCTTTCTTGCGACGTTTGTCAACAGATTAAACCTTCCACGGTAACACGTCCACCACAAACACCGCTCTGCATTGCTAACAGACCCTTTGGGTGTGTTTACTTGGATCACTGCGGTCCATTCTCATCAGACACTGCCTATAAATACATCTTAGTGGCAGTGGACTCGTGCACACGGTTTCTCTGGGTCTGGCCACAACGGAGTGCTGACGCCCGAAATGTAATCAGGGATTTGCGTGTCTTTGTGGGAATTTTCGCATGCGGCACCTTCCATTCGGACCAAGGTCCAGCGTTTGCCTCTAGGGCTTACAAGGATGCAATGGCTTCGCTTGGGGTGCGGGTGAAATTTTCGTCTCCGTATAGGCCTGAGGGCAACTCTATCGTTGAACGAATGAACCGTGACTTAAAGCAATCCTTAACAGCTAGGGTTATAGGTACTGGCAGGAACTGGCTGGCCCATTTGTATACCGTTCAGCGTGCACTTAATAATCTCCCTAGAAGACCTCTGGGTGGGCGGACCCCATACGAAATGCTCTTTGGCATAAGAATGTTTGTGCCTGACCTTGAGGGTCCAGACATCGCGGCGCAATCCGCCAAGTTTGATGTAGATAACCATTCTGCTATGTTACAGGACTTACAAGAAGCCCGAGACAAACTTGCAACTACACATTTGCCTTCAGCCACAGATCCTGCGTTGCAGATTCCGGTAGCCGGCTGGCTTCCAAAGGTTGGAGAACTGGTTCGAGAAAAGGTTGAAAACAAAAAAGAATTCGGCCCCTCTTTTCGTGCACCGGTTCCAGTTCTGGGCTTGAAGGGAACACATACAGTCATTTTACCACCGCTTCCTGGTCGCAAGGAGAACAGATACATCTCAGTGGAAAATGTCAAGCTACAGCGCCTGGCCGATCCTGAATAGTGTCACACCAGCGGTCTCTTGTCCTGCCATTTATCGGACATATGTTCATAGTCCATCTGCACGAACGATCGCTGATGCTGTAATTGAGATGGTTGATTTGCCTGAATCCTCTACTTTGCCTGAAACTATAATTGATCCCCAACTCTCCACCAACATCGACGAGGACGAGTATACTTATCCTGCATCTGAATCGGTGGCACATCAACCAATATCGCCACTAAGCCAGACTCGTTATTCCTTTGATTCGGATTCCACATCTTCAAAAGTTCCATCCAAGTTCAGTATTTTTATATCCTGGTTTAGAGACAATTTTTTGATTCCACCCTGGACATACATCTGGTTGGTACTTTTCTTGATATTTTTGTTCATGTCCATTGGCTTTGTCACAGTGTTTTTTCTACTAATTAATGGACACTATTTACCTGAACGCTCTGCTGTAGACTATGTTTCTGGAACTTTGGCTCCTCATTCCTCGTCTCACATCATGAAGCGTGACCACACATTTGTGAACATTTCAGCTTTCCCAGTTGCTGATGGCATCGTATGGGATGCAGTGAACTATCAAATCCATGGTCCGACGGAAATTATTAATGTACCTAATGTCCTTCGTGTTTCAACGGGTGATGTAGTACAAAATAATATTCATTCTGATGATTGGGATGTGCATGCCGTTGAAACATTGTTTGCCGATTTAAAATATTATGCATCTTTTAATGCTGAAGATCTATATATGAATTCTGCTAATTATGCCGATTTGTATTGTTACCAACATTGGGGTAATCATTTTCTCCATAAGCCCAGTTCCCTGCGTAGTTCTGTTAACTATACCCAATGGGAACATTGTCCAAACCCCTTGCCAGGTAGCTCTCAAACTCTTCGAAATAAGTTTAATTATTTTACTGATTTTAATCGGTCGAACCCTGCATCCTATTATTTTAGACTAAATAACACATCAACTCAGAAAATTATGTTAACACACACCAAATTGCTTTATTCAGGTTCCTTTCTAAGTGCCCTAGCTGTGGGTGGTTATGAGTACTGGGATAATACAGTGGATTTAAAATCTATTTGGGGCTCCAAGCCATGGCAGGTACAGGGAACCGAGGCCTTACACCGTGCTTGCCTCATCCCTACACAAATTATGTTCCTCAATGTCTCCATCTATCAGACTACATGTTGGGGCTTAGCAACCACTAAACAATTGAACACGCCATCAATACCATCCCTTTCGAGTTTTCCCAATGAAAGCTCACGATTCAATCTGTCCCTCGTGTCCCTGCAGGCAATGTTACAAAATAATTCGTTTAATGTTTCTGAGCTGGTTCAGTCACCCTGGTTAGTATGGCCTATATCATCTAACGCATGTCAAATGCGTTTTCACGATTCTGGTACTAGCTACACACAGAATAGGCCTGATCCAAGGTTTACTGATGCCCGTACTGTCACTACATATTCTGTTGGTAAATTATGCAAACAATGGCTGCAACATTCGTCCCTTGATTCTGTTAAACAACATTTGTCCCTCCTTTCAGGCAATATTGATCTGTCCGACTTTGTTTTGGGACCTCGTGGTCCCCGACCTAAAAGATTCATTTATGAAACATATAATGAACTCTGGAAGCTATCACAAATGGAAGCTGCTTCCCGTCTTCGGGAAATAGATCAAGCAAATTTGGAAAAGGTGCTTGCTGTTGTTGACAATAGTATTAATACCCTGTCTTCTCGCATTTATACTTTGGAGAATATTGTGTCCTCTGTTGTTGATATTGTACAAGATGATGTTTCTGTGTTATATCATGGTCAGAATCAATTGCGTTCGGTTATGCAGTTTGCATGGACTTTACAAACGCTCAAGTTAGGTAAAGTTCCTTGGCATTTTTGAACACCTCTGCCTTGTTTCTACCTTTTAACTTAACTGACAAACAGCAATTTATGTCCATGAAAGATGCAACTTACACTCTATTACATATCGAAAAGATGGATCCTTTGCCGTTCTCTGTTGCAGAACTCGATTCTGCTGTATGGCTAGTCCATGGGGTTATCGCTTTACCTTTTTCCTTGTTTGAATGTGACTCCTGCATGAAACATTATCCTGTGGGCCGTTACCGGCCCTTGGGCAGTGCTTTCCTGCATGAACTCTGGTCCTTGCCTTTCATGTATAAATGCCTTCGGGACGGCAAGGAAGTCTTTCTCACGGGGAGTACTGCGACTCGACTATGGGTCATTCGCTTATTTGTAAACACATTAAATTGCATGGCTCATGTAGCGTTTCCGCTCCTAATCTTGCTTGTGTGCTGAAAGGTATTCCTGCTCCTGTTATTTCTCCTACTTTCACTCTCCTTTCCAATGGTAGTTATTTACTTTTAAATAACGAAAACTGTTGTGGCCTGCAGGCTGGCATTCCTTACATTGTAACAGTTTCGCACAGGGTTGTCTGCTGCAAAAATGTGCTTTTTCCTCCCCCTCATGGCAAGGTTGATATCTCTATTTGGCCTTCCATCCCTACCATGGAAGCAGATTTCAATAGACTGAGCAGAATAAAGGCACTATTATTAAACGAGGAAGTTATGCTCACGTCCGCCCGGGAGACCTTCATTCTCCAGGTGGCGAGTACCCACAGTGAAATACAGGCCCTTTTAAACACTAATCTCCCCCAACATTTTGGGGAGTTAATACATCGTATTTTTAACGCATCTAACACTGAAGGCCTAGTACACTTTTTTAAGGTCGTGGGGTCGGGCTTGGTGTCCTCCTTCCAAACTATTTTTGGTGCCATCCCGGCTTTCATACATTCTATTTTTTCCAGTGTCTTTGGCGGTTTCCCATTGATCCTCGCTTTAGCGGCTGGTGTCTTGCTCTTAATTTGCTTTCTGCGCAATGGCTGCTCCCCGATGGGACCTGCTCGATCCAGAACGCCTCCAGCTGCTCCGTGAGCGCCTTTTGGCCGGTTTTGGTGTCTTGCCATTGGCGACACTGAGTGTGTCATATACTCTTTCATTTCGCTTTGCGTATTTCACTTGCGTGCAACCTGTGATGACTTGTGTCCGCTGTCCTTTCACCTGGACTCTGGATTATTGCCTCTCCAATTCGTCATTGTCTGTTCCGGATTTTGTTCAGTTGATGGGTCCCTTAGAGGCCCATGAGCAGGACTGTTCCGTTGCTGGCTGTATGGCGCGTGCGGCTGCACTGGGGATTTTGGCGCAATGGGATATCTGGGCGGCTGCCCAGGATCTCCTACAACGAAGCTGTTTCGATTATCACGCAAGCTGTCCCGCATTGCTTCTGGATGCTCCCTTTGTTGAGGAGCATTCCTGCTCTTTGATCTCATGGATTGGATGGCATCTATGTTTTTTGACAATTCCAATGATGAACTCTTGGAGGGTATGGCTTTTCTCTGCACTTACACTTTCATGGATTGACCTGCCCTTCGCCGTTTGGGCGCTCCCTGTGCTCCAACGGCTGTGTTTTTCCTCTGATGGGCCTCTGTCCTGGCCGCTGGACTGACCAGGGGAGGGTGTCTTGTGGATTGTTACCTGCCTTGTTATGTTGGCCTAGGCCTGGCTGCCATGCTGCTTTTCTTTGCGCACGTTACACTGAGCCGGGCCTCCCTCGCCCTTTGCTCGTGCCAAGTTCTTTTGCACTGTCTGCATTTTCTGTTGTTCACCTTTTTGGGCTCAGTCTGCACAAACATGTACAAGGTCGCATAACAATGTATTTTGGTTCTTCCTGATATGGCCAGTCTCGCGCACCCAGACATAACATTAGGTGCGATTGCCATGAAGAATTTGGTATGCTTTTAATACTGTGGTTTACTAGCGCTTAACACACTTGGAGAAATCCCTTTCAGTGAGAAGAGCTATGATGTCCTGCTGATGTAATTCTGCATCTAGAGACTGAGGTATGGGGGTTCGCTAGTCAAAGCCCAGAGGTCTTCTATTATTATAATAAACTATCTTACTGCAAGGGGAGGGTGGTAATGTTATTTATACTTTTATCCACTGAGCTCTGAGATGCTTTCCCCGTTTGTATTCTATGGAATTGTAACCATGCTGCTTATATTAGTCATATGCATTATGCTATTAGTACTGACACGTGTACTGTACATTAGAGCACGTAAGTTGGAATAAACATTTTAACCTATCCAGTGTCTCTTCCTACGCACCTTGTGGACAAGTACGAGTGAGTGACGAAAGAGTGTTCTTGCTTCTGCGAGTCCTGAGATAAAGATACCGTGTTCTGGGTTGTCCAAACATTAGTACTTGGGTGCTAATGGGATGCTAAGCTAGTTGGGTTGGGGTTTTTGGGTGCTACGGTATATGGTGGCAAACCACTGTATTCCGGGGTCCCATTTTCCTGTGCATAGCTCTGTGTATGTGCAGAAACCTTATGACAATATAAGTGTGGAAAAAGTGTGACGGAGCAGCTATGATACCCGACTTCGAACAACAGCGTTCACAGTTCGATTCCCGGCTCCAGCGGCACGTTAGCCCACCACTATGTCACTGTGAGCAACACCTTGCTTAATCTTTCTGACGCCCCCGAGCGCCGGCACACCTTTCCAGGGGTAGCTGTACGCTTTAAAAATGCCCGCATTTTTTTAATTTAAAACCATAGTGATGAGAAATATTATCACGTTTTTTTTTCTTCTATTCTGATAGATCTTTTTTTTATGTCTTCTATTTTGAATTACGGCAATTAATAAATGTATTTACTCATGAGAATGGAAATGACACGGTTTTCCGGGTAACAGTTTTTAAGCTCTCCAACGTATGTACATATTAAGGACCTTATACGTGTTAGGTTCGAAATCGAAACTTTTTCCGCATCACATTTTGTAACTTTTCCCAACACGTGCACAAGTTAAACAGTTAAAACGTGAGCACGTGTCAACTGTAAAACGTGACATCTAAATGGGCGGAGCCGCATCTTCCTTCCATAGACTACTCAATAACCAAAAAGTATATAAACCACACTCGTTGATTGATTAGTTTCATTTTTGCGAGTTATTTACGCGTCTCCATTCAGTGATGCAGGTGCTCTTTTCTACAGTCGGATTCTTCTTTTGCGGCCACAAAACATAATCCTCAGTTGTAAGTTGTTTGATTATGGCATACTAGATATTTATAATACGTAGCTATTTGTCAATATTTAAACACTTGTATTTAGAAAAAAGTGTTATTGGTTGTTTTTGCCATTTATATGTAACGTCAGCAGCTTGTTTTCAGAAACAGACAGAATACAGCAAACATTGTTCCTGTTCTGGCTCCTTTGAGCTAATATAGTGTGACTTTGTATATTATAATATTGACACTGTACTTGACCTCAGAAGTGTTGGTGACCCGTCAGCGCGAAGACTAAAGATTTATATGTAACGTCAGCAGCTTCTAGTTTGTAGTCTATTTCCCCCTTGAGATCATATAGTGTGAGTATGTATATTATAATAACCACACATTATGATCTCAGAGGAGTTTGTGACCCGTTGGCACGAAGATTAAAGATTTATATGTAACGTCAGCAGCTTCTGGTTTTTAGTCTATTTCTCCCTTGAGTTCATATAGTGTGAGTATGTATATTGTAATATTAACATTTATACTGACCTCAGTGGAGTTTATGACCCGTCGACGCGAAGACTAAAGATTTATATTTAACGTCAGCACCTTCTCGTTCTTACTCTGTTTCTTCCTTGGGATCATATACTGTGAATATGTATATTATAATATTAACAGTCATTGTGGTCTCAGCGCACTTTATGACCCGTTGGCGCGAAGATGAAAGATTTCGAAGTCCCGGAGAAAAGAAGCTCTCAACATACTCATCGCTGGAAAGTATTTTGTTATTGATCTTGTTTTGTATTGATGACTTCATTTTCATTTTCCTTTTTGTGTGCCATCAGTGACACTGTGTATATTGTAAGAGTGTGATATTTCCACACAACAGGAATTGGAGATTTGTCGCCGCCAGGAGTAAACCATCTGAAATACAGTTTACTGACCTTTATAACTTACTTGATCAGATATTTTTACAGTGACAATATTTTGGGAAATTGCAGTTTAAAAAAAATAGTTTCCATAGATACTTTCTTAGTGAATACCTTTGATAAACCCTACATTTCTGAATGTTTTTTTACTATTTCTATTTTTGTCTGTTGCGGTTCCTATTCACCTTCTCCCTATAGAATATATACGACAAGTAGTGTATATTATTATACTACTATCCTATATATTCTTAAAGGAGTACGTGATTTGTTAGCGGAGCAGTGAGCGACCTCTAAGCACTACGACCGAACTTTCCAGAATTCTACAGAATAGAAATTATAACAAATGATAAAGCATACATTTCTATGTAATATAAAGTGATTTGTGTTTAACTGTTTTTTACTTGTTATTGTTCTTGTGACCTGAGATGATGTAGTGCGGGAGTGTTTCTTGTAGCACTTCTTTTCTACTTTATGTAAAAGTAACTCATGCCCTCTTATATTATCAAGAATATGGGGCAACACTTTTACAAACTATAGCAGAAAAAAAAGGGAGGGTGTGCCCACGCTTAAGCTATATTTTATGAATTGCGTTTTTATTTGTCACCCCTTTGATATATACAGCTTCAGTTTCCGGAGAAAGTATATTTGTAATTGCTTAATAAAAACTATTTCAAACCTAGACTGAAATTTTTGCTGCGCAACCACAGCTCCCCGTCAGAAAAGTAAACACCACATTATAACTAAACAGTGCTCCTGGGAAGTATCCCACCCGCAAACTTAATAAAAAGAAGACCGCAACACACTTTGTTATTTTCCCGCCGTGATTTGTACACCCCACGCCAATTATATAAATGGCCCTTAAAATATATAAAAAACTATTTTTACCTTCACAATCCCTCTCCACCACCTTGTGACCACTGTACAGAGTTAATAGTGTTCTTACCCTCCCCGCTACTACTTTCTTTTCCCGTACTCCACTGAAGTGCGTCACAAAATGGTTCACAACAGTGAACCGTTCCCTTGTACTAGGAACACTTTAGCCAATAAAATGTCCATGGTGTTCCGCAGAGGGGGAGGGAATCGCTGCCAACACTTCTACTTTCAATGGTTTACAGCCAATGAACATTAAGCTTGGGAAGGTCCTGCTTGAAACACGTTACCCAATCAGATGTCCCTGATGCTCCGCGGAGGGTGAGGGAATGGCTGGCAACACTTCTACTTTCAATGGTTTACAGCCAATGAACATTAAGCTTGGGAACGTCCTGCTTGGAACACGTCAGCCAATCAGATGTTCCTGCTACTCCGCGGACGGGGAGGAAATGGCTGGCAACACTTGTACTTTCAATGGTTCGCAGCCAATGAACATTAAGCTTGGGAAGGTCCTGCTTGGAACACGTCAGCCAATCAGATGTCCCTGCTACTCCGCGGACGGGGAGGAAATGGCTGGCAACACTTCTACTTTCAATGGTTCGCAGCCAATGAACATTAAGCTTGGGAAGGTCATGCTTGGAACACGTCAGCCAATCAGATGTCCCTGCTACTCCGCGGACGGGGAGGAAATGGCTGGCAACACTTCTACTTTCAATGGTTCGCAGCCAATGAACATTGAGCTCGTTGTTGGAACACCTCAGCCAATTAAACGTTAATTTTGTTCCAGACACACGAACAGAACACGCCCTCCCACATAATATTAAATTTCGTCTAAGAAAGTGACACTGTCCGTGATAAAAGTGAACACCACATTATAAGTAAACATTACTGCGCATTATATTAAAGGAAGGCTGCGATACGGCGCATTGTTATTTTCCCGATATGATTTACACAGCCTACTGAACATTGCCGCAATACCGCACATTCACACTACCTGTGTGTGCACCCTACACACTGCTTGCCGCAATACGGCACATTGTTTTCCCGACGGGATTTCCAGAGCCTACGCAACCTTGCCGCAATACCGCTCACCGTTGTTCTGCGGACGTGATTTCCACGGCCTACGCAACATTCAAACTCCCTGCCTCTGCACCGTACAGACTGCTTAAACTAAGACCACAGTGTTCCTACTATACCCTCTTATACAATTTTTCTCTTTTGTTTCGCCCTACGCCTTTCAACTCAGTCACAAAATGGCTGCCAACACTTCCTAGTTTCAACAGTTCGCAACCAATGAGCCGCACGCTCGTGCTCGTAACGCCTCAGCCAATCAGATGTCAGAATTCTCAAATATCGATATCTGTAAATTTTGATATTTCTCTAAAACTACTGAACAGACTTACCCCATTTAAACAAAAGCGTGCTTTCTGGACCAAGACCTTTCTCCCTGCCAAATTTGGTGTAATTCCGTTCAGCAGTTTGACCTGTAGCCTTGTCTAAAGTTTCCTATGGAAATTGCATGGAGAAAACACGTTTTGGGACCCCCCTTTTTTCTCAGCCCCCCCTTCACGAATCACCCCCAAACGTTCAGGATAGGAGCTCACCTGCAAAGAGGAATTTTTTGGAGAATTTCGTAAAGATTCGGCAAACGATGCCAAAGTTATAAGCACATCAAAAAATGCATTTCCTATGGAAACTAGGTTCTAACTATAACTATCTACTGGCGACCGCCAGTAGATAATATATATATATATATTATACATATTTAAAAAATAATGTTTATTTATTTAGTATTAATTTTTATAAAAATATACATATTTATATATATATATTTACAAAAACGTCTTTTTTAAATATAAAAATGGAGTCGCGTACCGCACGCAGATCCTCGCGTTTTGTACGCGATCCCATTTATTTATTTAAATGTGAAATTAATACTTTCTGTGTATGTTAGGGGTAGTAGTTTACTTGTACAGTAATGTAATGAATATGTAGTTATGCTAAACTATAATTAAACATTACATTTATGTATATCGCGGGTTCGCGATACCACCGCGTACACTACCGGGCCTTACTTCCGGATCCGCGTACAAATTGCGGCTCCAGCGTGATTTTTAACAGTTATATTTCACATAATGTATAATTTACACTTGATTATTACTTTAATATTTTAGTTTAAATGATATTAAATCTCCTTGATTCTTTTGAAAATGTAAATGTGGAATCGCGACCCAGACGCGACTCTTTGTTCTTAATTTGTTTGTATTACTGCATATATGTAGACAATAATAATCTTACATTCAAGGTTACAATTTTGCTAAGACAGTATATAAACTTGTATATTAATAAAAGACAGTGATTAAAACTTATTTTTAATAATAATTTAAGGAATCCCGATACGTCCGCGTACATTGCAACTTCCGGATTCGCGTAGGGGACACGAATCTAACGTTTAAAAAAAATATATATTTTGAGGCGCCTAAGTTTGCGCACTATTGGCACTTTCTGCAGCGATTTCTGCCCCACACGGCTATAGAGTCTGATGCGGTTGTCCCAATGCCGCTGGAGGCGGCGACCCTTCTGGGGGGCACGGGTGGCCCCAGGACTGAAATCAACCCCATTACACTGTACAGCATGGGACTGGAGGGCTCTGGCCAAAAGTCACAGCTTACCTATCTATACGCCCCTGCGTTGCCTCTGACCGCGCACCCTGATATTTTGGCGGCGCGGGAACGGTCTGCGCTGCGGGCGTTGGCGGCAGTTGGAATTACCCAGATGGGGGATCTGTATAAAAGTGGTCAGTTCCGCTCATTACAAGATGTACAGGGGGGTCGGAACCAAGACTTTGGGGCCGATTCCGATTCTGGCCGGAAAACATACCGACCGACTTGGTACGGGAATGTAGTCCGACCGACACGTACCGGCGCTGCCCGATCCGCGTAGTACGATGCAATGCATTTGAATTACGACCGACTCGTACGGAACACAAGCTGAACGACCGAACCGCACGGAAACCAGCTATCCGGCCGGAAAACTACGCGAATCGAACCGACCGACACGCACCAGGAATGAACCCGACAGAAACGTACCCGCAAACTCCGACCCGCGCAGTACGATGCAATGCGTGTAAAACCAGACAGAGTCGCACGGAGCTCAAGCCGTACGACCGACACGCATACAAAACAGGGAGCCGAAGCAACCCAATACTCCGCGACCGACACGTACGCCGCACATGAAACCCAGCAGAAACACTGATTGAAAGACTCGGAGAAGCGCGCACGAGCCAACTGCAGCGTCCTACTCGGTCAGAAGAACGTCTCCTACATGCCTAAAAACTACAAAGGAATTTTTTTTTTAAAAAAGGGCCAAACAAGCAATGACAAAGTCAATAAATACAGGGGGAAAAAAACATAGAACAAAGACACACCCACAACTCCACCCATATAAAGGCCACAAATCCCTACCATGATCCTTTGCAAATTCAACTGACCTGCCAGCACAGAACACCATCAGACAGCAACCACAGACACACTCACAACTCATCCATCACACAAGCCACACACCATTAGCACCTCCCAAATAGCACCCTCACATACACCCAGCAAAACCTACACTCACCCACCCTCACTTGCACACTCACACACACATCAATCCCCACCACCACCCATCACCATGCCCCCAAAGAAGAATCCAAAGTTCCTAGACAGTGAATTGGAAGTCCTGGTAGATGAAATCCTCAGGGTAGAGCCACAGTTGTTTGGTACATTGGTCCAACAGACCCCATGTCGCAGAAAACCAAGATGTGGGAGAGGATCGTCGACAGGGTGAACGCACAATCACCATGTTTGCGCACAAAGGAAGACATCCAGAACAGGTGGTATGATGTGCGCAGGAGGGTCAAGGACCTACTCAAGAAGTATTACGCCTTGAATCATCGCACCGGCAGTGGCACTCCTGCCAAACCAGTATACCTCAGGCCCTGGGAGGAGAAGGTGTGGGCCATCCTACCACCAGAGAGCGTACATGGACTATCAAACATCCCAGAGCCTGGTGAGTACACAACCAATATACCCAATATTGTGTGACAATACACACACATCACTGTCAAGGGGATAGTGAAACCATGCACCGATAGCAAAGCCACAGTAACCAAAAGATAATCATCCCAAGATGTGTATGTTAGTTAGACAAACACAATACCTGCCATCTCATAGTGATATGTAACTGTGTCATGACATGTACAAACCTAACAACAAATAGAGCAAGGCAGTGGCACAAATCTAACCAACAAACACTGTCAGACATTTTGCCACCACTAGAACACCACCTCACAGGGAAGCTCACTGAAAGGAAGGAATTGTGTGTATGCTGGTGAAGTGAGTGTAGCCAATAGCATGATGGGAGTTGTAGTCACAGATATTGGTCACCCTCACAATTGGCCCATCAACACCACTCTGAACCATGCTCACATCACAGGGAGTGGAAAAGAACTGACAAGATGGCTGATACTGGGTACTGCTGTGGGGAGCATAAGGCCCGCTGGGAACTGTGCACCAACCAACAGCAGGACACCACTGACTGACATCCTGAAAGCCAACTTGCACTCCCTGCAATGGAAGCACGTTCCATGGTGGGATATCTGGCTGGGTGGGAAGGAGGACTGACAGCTCTGACCATAGTTATCAGCAGCTTTTCTCACACACCCCCTTAACACAAACTCCACACAACTCACCTGGGAGAATGCATTGCCTCACACTCTAATTAAATATCCCACAAAGAACCACCACACTGGGTTATGTTGTGTGAAGCACAGGGACACTTTTGGGACTTGTAGCCAAACAAACGCCAGGACAACACTGTCAGCCATCCTGTCAGCACAGGCACACTACCCCACAGGGAAGCAGAGTCAAAAGGAAGGAAGTATGGGCAAGCTGGGAAGGGGGTGTAGGCAATAGCATGATGGGAGTGGTAGTCACAGCTCAACATCCCCCACCCACATGGCCCAGCAAGCTCACACTGAAGCATGCACACCTCACAGGGAGTGAAAAGCCACTTCAAAGATGTCTGACACTGGCCTCAGCTGTGGGGAGCACAAGGCCCTGCTGTGAACTGTGCACCAACAAACAACAGGACCACACTGTCAGCCATCTTGCCATTGCTGTCACACTCACACACAGTGAAGTCTACTCAAAAGGAAGGAAGTATGGGCATGCTGGAAAGGGGGGTGTAGGCAATAGCATGATGGGAGTGGTAGTCACAGCTCAACATCCCCCACCCACATGGCCCAGCAAGCTCACACTGAAGCATGCACACCTCACAGGGAGTGAAAAGCCACTTCTAAGATGTCTGACAATGGTGCTCTGTTGTGGGGAGTACCAGGCCCTGCTGGGAACTGGGCACCAACCAACAGCAGGACACCACTGCCTAACATCCTCTAAGCCAACTTGCACTCCCTGCAATGGAAGCACGTTCCATGGTGGGATATCTGGCTGGGTGGGAAGGAGGACTGACAGCTCTGACCATAGTTACCAGCAGCCTTTCTCACACACCCCCTTAACACAAACTCCACACAACTCACCTGGGAGAATGCATTGCCTCACACTCTAATTAAATATCCCACAAAGAACCACCACACTGGGTTATGCTGTGTGAAGCACAGGGACACTTTTGGGACTTGTAGCCAAACAAACGCCAGGACAACACTGTCAGCCATCCTGTCAGCACAGGCACACTACCCCACAGGGAAGCAGAGTCAAAAGGAAGGACGTATGGGCATGCTGGGAAGGGGGATGTAGGCAATATCATGATGGGAGTGGTAGTCACAGCTCAACATCCCCCACCCACATGGCCCAGCAAGCTCACACTGAAGCATGCACACCTCACAGGGAGTGAAAAGCCACTTCTAAGATGTCTGACAATGGTGCTCTGTTGTGGGGAGTACCCGGCCCTGCTGGGAACTGGGAACCAACCAACAGCAGGACACCACTGACTGACATCCTGAGAGTAAACCTGCACCCACTGCAAGGGTGGCATGCTTCATGGTGGGATAACTGGGCTGGGGGGAGAAAGAGGTCCGGATGTCAACCAAATACCACCAATGCTGGTCATGCACACACCTCAACATTCACATTGAAATGCTTCAGGTTGGCAGGACAATGTGCTACACCAATATCAACCTCTGACTATGACAACTTAGGACAATGCAATGTACAGGCCCGCATCCAGAGGTACAGTCACAACTGTCAGGTGTTTGAACCATTGATGCCTGTAGAAACATAACATACATTGTGTGTCTCTTCCAAAAACAGGTGATGATGGGGACACAGCAGCAGATGATGAGGAGTCCCTGTCCCAGGCTCCGGTGGCCCCTGAGCTCTCTGGTGTGGAACAGCCTCTGCCCTCCTCAGATGACGAAGACCTACCTGGCACCTCCGGTGTGAGTCATCATGCAGCACCAGCAGGACCACCATCTGCACCCCCTGCACCCACTCCTCCAACATCTGCCAACACACAGACCACCCCCGCCGACACGGACAGACCAAGGACACTGAATGACAACAGCACAGGGACCCCGGCCCACCGTGAAGCGACGGACAACAACCCCAGTACCAACCCCCAAGGGGGCCTAGGCTCACCTGTGCGTGCCACCGCAGGTCCCGCACGTGTGGCCAGGGGTGGTGGGAGGGGTGGTAGGCAGAGGTCGCTGTTTGCAGAGGGGTCTGGACTGCATGATGACCCACAACTGGTACGCATTGCTGATGCGTACCAGAATAGCACCGGAGAGGTCAGCCAGGTAGTGGGGATCCTCAAGGACATTCAACAGCAGCAGGCTGCCCATCATGCCTGCTTGGACTCACACATGTCCTGTGTGGAGACACACATGTCCCGTGTGGAGACACACATGTCTGGCATGGAGTCCAAGTGGGACACATTGGAAGAACTGACAGCGGTGCAGAGGGACATATTGACATGCCTCCGCCAGATTAGCACCAACATGTCCACACCTCCCTGTGTGCCCACAACATCTGGTGCCGCAACAACTGCAACTGCCACAGGGAGGGAGGATGACTCTGGTGGAGAGTCCTCTGCACCGCAGCGGCCTGCACGTGAGGGTCCCCCCCGAAAGAAGAGGGGTCATCCGAGGAAGGAAAACTGAGAGGCCGATGGCCATGTACATCCCCCAGGAACCCAACACCTGATCTGGAAATTCTCCTTTGTGTGCAAACTGTTCACCCTGTCGAATGCAACCCAACTCTCCCACATGACATGGGGAGTTTAAGTTGGACTAATGTATCAGATGACTGTGGACTTTACTCAGGACATTTCTGCTACCAACACTTCCAACTCATCTGGGAACTTTGGATTCCAATCCCAATGTACAGCACCTACCATCCTGTGCACTATCCTCACACATGTATGTAAATAAACTCACTAATACACCATACTTGCCTCTGTTGTGATTCCAACGTTGTTTTTGTCATGGAGATGATGATCTGCTAAATGACACTGTGCATGCTAACTGCTACAGCAAGTTCAACACCGTCATGTGAGTCATGGCGACGTGACACATATGAGGGAGACACACCACTAGGGCTACACAACACATACACACCAGGGCCATCTGACTCATCGCCTACACTGATGTTGCCAGGAAATACAGTGGAATGCACAGACACCACACCTATTCAGAGTATGTGTTAACTAGCCCACAGGTGCAGTAAGCAAATGTCAGTCAGATGTGTGACCACAGACAACGCACATCCCAAAGTGAAGCACAGGTTTATTACACATTTGCAACATGTTGTTTCCACTACAGATGCAAGGTAATCCCATGTGGCAGTGGCCACACAGTCACCAAGTGTAGAAGAAATAAAGTCCAGGGGTGTGTGGCACATCACCTGTAGGGAAACGAGTGCTTCCACCCTGGAAGTTGAATCATGGTGTCGGGGGATCCGAGTTGACCAAACAACTCTGAAAGTACCCTGTGAAGGACAGACATGTCACACAATCAAAAGCACTGAAGAACAGGACAGAACTGCAATACTCATGCCCAATACATGTCACAAGATACCTACACAAAACCAAGTTAGCATGTCAACACTGTTGGGGAGTACAGACTACCTGTAAGGACACATCGCTGCACGCATCCAGTCAAGTAGCACATGGCCACACTCAAACAGCAACAGAGCACCACCAACACATATCATGCAAACTCAAATCATTGACATACCAACTCTGTATACTCACATTCAGCTGAAGAAGTTGGTGATGAGCTGTGTGCGGACATCACCCTCATCATCATCATCATCACTGGCATCGTGGCCCAGGCCAGGATCCTCCACAGGTGGCGGATGTTGGTCATCGTCATCCAGGATAGAGGCA
>CAWUFW010022734.1:0-89383 GCA_963921515.1 Calotriton arnoldi | reverse complement strand
ATTTTATTTATGCGTTTTTATATAGCGCGGACTTTACCCGAGGGTGTCAGAGCGCTTCACAACAGGATCAGCAACATTACATAAGGAGGAGGATACAAATTAGCATAATACAAAGACAAGCGTTACATTGCATGAGGAAAAAGTGACAATTGTGCAAAAACAAACAAACCAAATACAAAAGAGGAATGAGTTCCAATAGGAAAAAGTGACAGATGTGCATGAAACATGGGATACCAAATACAAATGGAGGTATAATACTGCAATAAATGGCAGTCACACATGACACACTGGGAAGGCGCTTCTATAGGCTTGGAGTACAGAATTTCCTATAGTGGAAGAACTTCCTTGAGGTAGTAGAGAGGGCGTGGATTCAACAGGGGGTACATGGGGTACAAAATATATGATACATGGGGTACAAAATACACTAAAGGCAAAATACTGTAATAAGTGGCAGTAACTCGAAGCACACTAAGAAGGCCCTTCTATAGGCTTGGAATACAGAATTCCTATCATGGAAGAGCTTCCTTGAGGTAGTAGAGAGGGCGTGACTTCACAGGGGACTTATAATGGGGGAACACGCACATAAAAACCAACACAACACATAAAATAAGGAATGAACAGACACAAGTACAACTTTATACTGACGAGCGGACTTCCTAGAGGGGCCTAAGACCGAACGTATTAGTTCTGGAAGTGTCTTTGGAATAGAAGAGACTTGAGGTCAGCTTTGAAGATCCGGGTAGAGGAGGTGGCACGGAGCAGTGGGGGAAGCGAGTTCCAGATTCTCACCGCATTGCCCGAGAAGGATTGAGCCATCGATCTTTCCCTTTTGAAGACGGGGGCTCAAGCAGAAGCTTTTCCGCATTGCGAGAAGGGCGAGAGCCACCGGACAATTTCAGTTTATTCGCCAGGTAACGAGGGGAGGACGTGTGTAAGGCTTTGTGTGTGATGCAGGCAGTTTTGTAAATAGATCTTGCCTCGATCGGAAGCCATCGCAGAGAGGACAGGATAGGAGTGATGTGGTCGCTTCGTTTAGACCCTGAAATGAAGCGAGCTGCTGAATGGAGGATGGATTTGAGAGGGGAGAGGTGGGATTTGGGTAGGCCAGTCAGAAGAGAATTGCAGTAATCCAGTCTTGAGAGAACCAGAGATTGAACCAAGGTTTTTAAGTCTTTCTCCGGGAAGAACCGACGGATCCCCCACAGAAGGCGCAGCTGGTACCGTGCATTCTTAGCAATAGAGTTGATGTGGGCGATTAGGTTGAGTCTTTTGTCGAGAATGACACCTAGGGATTTAGCGCTGTCAACAATGATGGGTTTGTTGTTGAGAAGGTTCAGCTGATCCATCCAAGATTGAACAGGAGGAGGTGAGAGAGAGGTAGAGAGGAGGAGGAATTCAGTTTTGGCGGGATTCAGAATGAGTTGGTGAGCAGACATCCAGTTGTGAATAGAGTTGAGGGTAGAATTGAGTAGGGAGAGATCGTGTGCGGAGGACACCTTAAGGTAGATTTGCGTGTCGTCCGCATACAGATGGTAAAGGATCCCAGATTTGCTTAGGAGGTTCCCTAAAGGTTCCAGGTAGAGATTAAACAAGGTGGGTGCCAAGATAGAACCTTGAGGGACGCCTTGACCTACGGCAACAGGAGATGAAAGACTGTTCCCTATCTTGATCATTTGGGATCTGTCCGAGAGGAAAGAGGCAAACCATTTGAGCACTGTGCCATCCAGTCCCATTCTCTGTTGAAGAGTGTTGAGGAGGGTGCTATGAATTAACCGTGTCAAAGGCTGCAGAGAGGTCTAGAAGAATCAGAAGACATGAATCCCCAGCGTCGAGTATATGCAGCGCATCGTCAATCACTTGCAGCATGGCTGTTTCAGTGCTGCAGTTTTGGATGAAGCCCGACTGGAAGACGTCGAGGAGGTTATTGTCCATAATATGTGAGGAAAGTTGTTTCGCAACACATTTTTCGGTGATTTTCGACAGAAAAGGGAGGTTGGAGATAGGGCGGAAGTTGTTGAGGTCGTTCGCATCCGCGGCGGGTTTTTTTAGAAGAGGGGTGACCTGACCTGATTTGAGGGTAACTGGGAGGGAGCCTTGACTGAGGAAGAGATTGACTAGCCTGGTCCAGTAAGAGAGAGTATAGGTATAGAAATCGATGGCGATGTCGCTAGGGATGGGGTCGGAGGAATGGTTGGAGGGTTTAGTTTCGCGGATGCATTTGAGGAGGTCATCTTCCGAGATGACGTCAAAGTTCTGCCAGGTGACCAAGGATTTCCGCTCCTCCATGGGGGGGTGGGCGACCTTATCCACCAGAGCTTTGACCTTTTCATCGAAGAATATAGCGAAATCTGCTGCTTTCTTTGAGGAATCCTCAGGCTTAATGGTTGGAGGAGAACAGTTTGGGTTTTTGAAGAGGTCAAAAAGTTTTTTGGGTCTGTTTTTAGCCGAGTCAAGGAGGGATCTGAAATGTGATGCTTTTTCCAGGAAGATGTGATTGTGATATATGGATCTTGCTGAGCGTAAAAGAGAGAGATTAGCGGTGGAAGGAGATTTTCTCCAGTGCTTCTCCAGGAATCTAAGGTTTTTCCTTTCATCGTAGAGCGCTTTATTGAACCAAGGTGCTGAGGGGTGGGTCTTTTCCTTTTGCTTTGGAGAGGAGCAACAATGTCGATTTCGACTGCTAGTACTGAGAGGCACTGAGAAGTGAGATCGTTGACATCCACGCTAGGGTCTAGTCTAGGAAGTGCCTGCATAGCGGAATCACAAAAAGTGTCAAGATCAATGTTCTTAGTGTTACGGAACCAGGTAGTAGCTCTTTTAGGTTGGCCGAGAGTTATAACGTGCGAGAGGTGAAAGCGGAAGGGAATGAGGAGGTGGTCAGACCAGTCTACATGGATGGGGGAGCAGTGGTCAGCAGGTCTTCTTTGGATATGACAAGGTCCAGAATAGAGCCCTTAGAATGTGTGGTTTCCGAGCAATGTTGGAGGAGATCATTGGCTGAGAGAAAGGAGGCAAGCTTGTTGGCAGCCGAGTCTTCCAAGGAGCCCCAGTGGAGATTAAAGTCACCCAGGAAGATCTGTCTGTCACTTTGAGAGAGTTGGTCACTGATGAAGTCAGTCAGTTCCTCCACAAAGGAAGAGCAGTAACCAGGCGGGTGGTAGATGGCATGGAATCTAAAGGGTGAGCCGTGATGTATTTGAAGTTCTAGGGAAAGGCATTCGAATGTATGGAAGAGGGTGGTTGGGACCGCTTTAATTTGAAGGGAGTTTCTGAAGATGATAGCGACACCTCCTCCAGTTTTGTCTGCCCTGTCATTTCTGAGGATAGAATAGTCAGTGGGTACCAACAGATCAAACAAAGTATGAGAGGAGTCATTAAACCAGGTCTCAGTGAGGAAGATCATGTCAAGATTTTGGTGAGTGATAGTATCAGAGATTTCCACTTTGTGTTTGACTGCAGATCTGCAGTTGTGGAGCAAACAGTGCAGCTCTGACGCAGATGTTTTGGTGAAGGGGGTGTTAGGGTTGTTCAGGGAGATAGGGATAAGATTCTTGAATGAGGGAGCCCGGCAAGAGGGAGGTTGGTGAGGTCTGACAGAGGAGATGACCTGAATAGGAAACTGCGTAAAATTCTTAGGAGAGGAGGGCGGAGAGGGAGTGACGTTGGTGGTCTTGAGGCTGGCCCGTAAATTGGTGATGTCTGCAGAGGGCAGACTGTGATTGGTTTTATTGGGGTGCGGGAGCAAGGGACTCCTCGGGAGGGTGTTAGGGACAGGGGATAACTTGGCGCTTAAACGTGAGATGGACGCTACCAGCTGGGAGATGGAATAGATGAGAGAATCCAGTTTATTTTCCAGAGAGAGGAGAGCTGAGCATGGAGTGTTAGGTGGCTCGGTGGATAAAGAAGGGAGTGCAGAGGGTGAGGGAGGACGGGGAGGGGTGGGGGAACGAGTAGAGGGCGTTGGTGCAGAAGGTAAGGGAGGACAGGGCGGGCTGGAGGAGCCGGATATGAGATGGAGTGCAGATGGTGAGGGAGGACGGGGCGGGGTGGTGGAATGGGATAAGTGAGGGAGTGCAGAGGGTGAGGGAGGGAGGGGAGGGGAGGGGGAATGGGTGGGGGGTTGGGGAGCAAGGGAAGAGGGTGAGGAACGATGGTGAACAGAGGGAGTGGAAGGAGAAACAGTGGTGGGAAGAGAAATATTTTTACTGGAGTTGAACAGAGGGGAAGAGAAGAGGGCATACGTCCGAGGAGGAAGTTGAGGAGTAGGAGGGGGGGATAAAAGAAGGCCGGAGGTAAGGGGAGAAGAGGGGAGACGAGACTGACCCGGGCGGGGTGGGCGGGGGGACAGATGAGGTCCGAATGTGCGTGGATCCGAAAGAAAAGGGGGCTGTAAAGGAGGGGGAGGGCAGGGGGTCCGAGGAGGGCCAGAGGAATGGGGAGAAAGGAGAGGATGGTGCAAGATAGGTACTGTAGGCTATGCAAGGCGAATGTAGGGGGACAGGTACCAGGTGGAGTGGGGGGAATTGACTAGAGGGAAACTGAGGGAGAAGCAAGGGACTGCAACGTCGGAGGGAGAGACGAGGAAGGAATTGTCAGGGAGGGAGATAAGGTTGGGAAGCAAGGGAAGAGGAAGGTGGGGTTGAGGATAGATGGGAGGTGGAAGAGGAGAATTTAGGGTACGGGGGACGGGGAAGAGCGGAAAGGGATGAGGCGAAAGGGGGAGGTAAGGGGGAAGGTAAGGACAGTTGATGGGAAGACCAGGTTGTAAGAGAGGTGAATTAAGAGGGGGCGGAGGGCAGATTTAGTGGGATTAGGGGGCGGATAAAATGTTGGAGAATCGAGCAGGTGTAGGGTGGGGAGGGGGGTGGAGGCCAGAGGCCGGAAAGATAAGATAGGGGGAGGGGCATTTTGGAAGGGGGAAGAGAGGGAGATGAGGGAGCAGTGACTGGGGGGAGCAAAGGGTAGACCTGCGCCTCCCGGGATAGCGGCCTGCTGGAGTATCGGGGGTCTGGGGGGGAGAAAGGGAGAAAGGAGAGGAGTTCAAAGAAGAGTTGGGGGAGATCATAGTTGTGTGGGTTGGACGAAGGGAGTGGAAGAGATGGTCGAAGCGGGAGAGACAGGAGTCTGTCGCTTGAATCATGACGGTGCCATTGTTGTAGAGTGTTATGGTGAGCGAGCCCTTAAAGCTCGTGGAGGGGGAAATTTTTAGTCGCTGTCCATGCGGGATAGGTGAGGAGGAGGAGACGTTGAAGAAATTGAAGAAGCTGGTGGACCAGGAAGGGATGTCATGGGTGAAAAAAATTAAGTCATTTTTTAGCTTCCCTAGGTGCCCATTATGGAATTGATCAACAAAGAGGGAATCAGGGAAGTGTTCAATGGTGTTGTGTTTGAACCGTTTTGCTGCTGCTTTGGACAGGTTGGGGGATAGATGACTTTGAAGCAGTTAACTCCCGACTTAATTCGAATGGAAGCCATGGTAGGGAGAGGAGGGCCACTAGGGTAGCGATGGATCAGAAAAGAATAATATGAAGAGGAGGGCACATAAGCCGGAAGATGAGTGAGGATAATCCAATGAGAGCGGTCAGGAGGCTACTAGACATGCAGGGCCAGGGCCTCTGGTCTTACTCCCTAATAAGACATCGTACCGGTGGGATAGAAGGCTGGCTTGTCTCCAGCAGTGGAGAGGGTGTGGGATCATACCGGGGCAAACCCTACCACCCGGGATTGGGACCTCCCAGTGTGGAAACCCGCATGGAAATGGGAGTCGCCTATAGGATCGCAGTGATGGGGAGGGACATTCTTTGGCTCCCCAGGGAGGAGGCCCAAATGGACACCATACCTCAACCAAGAGCACAGTTAGAGGAGAGCCAAGTGAACGACAATTATGTGCATTACTCATCCCATGGGCCACCGATCGAGCCAGGACAGCCCAATCGGAAACTGGCAATCTCAAAGAGGGGCTCAAATGTCCTATGACCCAAAAGTTCCGGGCGCGCTGCCTAAGCAGCGAAGGTCAAGGGTGCGCAATCTGCGCAGGTCTCAATGTTGCAGCTGGCACTATGTGCTGCGCAGCTGTGAAGGACCAGGGCGCGCTGCCTAGGCAGCGGAGGTCAAGGGTGCGCAATCTGCGCAGGTCTAAACGTTGCAGCTGGCACTAAGTGCTGCGCAGCTGTGAAGGTCCGGGCGCGCTGCCTAAGCAGCGAAAGTCAGGGGTGCGCAATCTGCGCAGGTCTAACTGTTGCAGCTGGCACTAAGTGCTGCACAGCTGTGAAGGTCAGGGCTAAAGGAGGGCATCTCACTTCTAACAGCCAAGGTATGACCCCCAACCCAGGTCTAAACGTTGCAGCTGGCACTAAGTGCTGCGCAGCTGTGAAGGTCAGGGCTAAGGGAGGGCATTTCACTCCTAACTGCCCAACTCAACATTAGCCTAAACGGTGCAGCTTCCCACTACTTGCTGGGCAGCTGTGAAGTGAAAAGGCCTGGCACTAACCGTGCCTTACTAGCCTCTGCAGCCACAGCATCGCCACCAACAGGGGCAGAGGGGCTGCAGCAAGTCGACTCGAGATCATGAGAGTAACAGACAGTCTGTTGGTCAGTGTGTGAGGAGGTACTCTGCTGATGTGTCTGCCTTTTCGCCGCTCCTATTGCTGGTCTGGCGCTATAATTAAATTTAAATTTTCCCAGTGTTGCCCCGTACTCCGCTGTAATAAAGTGTCCTGCCTGGGCGCCATTTTAGGGTCAGGCAGCATGGGGCATCTACTTCGGCCCGGGAGGCCCCATTGTCCGTTACTTCTCAGGGAGGAGGGGGGCAGGTAGAAGGCAGCGATAGGAGGGTGGTCACTCTCCCGCATGGCCGGTTCCCCCGCCTCCGCGCTGTAGCTGGAGCACTCACCGGTTCAGCCGATCGTACTCCCGTTCACTAGCGCTGCTGGCCCAGAAACGAATTTGTACCGGCCGCCTTTATCTGTGGGGCGAACTGGGACCCAGTGAGTGCAAGGATAGGTAAAAAGCGATGTATTCTAGCAGGGTACAGGATCACTGTGATCGCAGCACATTTGGCATCTAAACGTTTGGAAGAAATGGAGCCGTGCACAATATAATGAGGCCAAACGAGGTGGCGTGGTTAGCGTCGGAGAAGGGAGCCTCCACTTCCCGTCTAAACAGGCAAAAAAGAGCGTTGTTCCTCACCCCGCATAGTAGGAGGATGTGTCTCGCGGGCATTCGGAAGCTTCAGGCTCGATCTCCACTCGGTCGCGGTGGCATTCGCAGTCAGTCGTAGCGCGCGTTCCGTGCCCCGCCCTCAGTCTTACCCGAGTCCCCTGTTGACTCGGGGCCTCCGAGGGCCGCGTCAGGCCCAGGCACATCGCGGCGCCGATCTCGGTATTTACAGCAGTATAGCGGGGTATCCGTAGCTCATTCAGCTCACCGGCATGTCAGGCATATCTAGGGCATATTTTGATATATTCATGGTCACTGGAAAATGTGACAGCGCAGCTGCAGCGTTTTCCACTTTATGTAAACGCTGTATAAATCCATCGCTTGCCGCATACTTTACAGACATTCATTAAAAGAAGATTGCTTTCTCAAACAAGTCTAAAGTGATGAAGGCTTCTGCACAACGGGCGCGGTTCTGTACAGCAGCAGAGCACGGATGCGCCCCTCGACAAGGCAGGGCTGAGGGCACAGCGGATCTGAATGGCATGGAGGCCGCCTGGGTGGACTGGGCACAGCTGGGGGGAGGGGAGGGGGGGGTCGGTGCCACCCTCTCACCCTCTGCTACCTTCCCTGTGCCAGCCTGGCCTGGCTGCGAAGAGTGTCACGGAGGGTGGCGGGGATAATGGAGAGGGGGGGGCGTTGAAGGGCCCAGGGGGTCTTCAGGGGCAGTGGTTTCAGCAGGAAGGGGTGCAACAGGCATGAAGAGGTTGGTGGCATTCGCGGGGAGTGTAGCAGTGCCAAGGGGCAGTCATGTTATTGAATGAAGTTATGTTGCGAAGGCTGGATGGGGATCGACTCGCTGCGAATCTTTGTCCACACCCCTGAGTTTATATTTGTTAGAATTATGTCATTGTTTTGAAAAAGAAGTGTAAGCGCTCTTTCATATCATGCATGGGAATGCGGGTCGAGAGCTTTAGAGGTTTGGCATGTGCGCCACCTAGTGGTTTCTTTAGGTCACCACTTCGATGTCATTTGTTATGTTTTCGCGCAAGTAATGAAGACCTGCTCAGCCGCGTGAGCAAGACGAGCAAATGTAACTAGATATTAATGTGCTGAAGGGGATTTTTATAGCGGACCAGCAGTGCAAAATAAATATAGAGAATCCCTGTTGCACAGCAGCTGTTAGCAATATAGCAAACGAAGGCTGCGAGGGTAGTTGAAATGTATTTTAGCAGAACTGCACAGATGCCCTTTCTGAACATGTGCGAAATGGGGTTGTCTGTGAGTAGCCCCACGCACGAATTAGTTCTGGGGTTTTTTCTTAGTTAGTAACCATAACACTTTACAGAAGTAAAAGTTGAAACGTTTGTTTTTTTATTACATCTTAAACACATATTTCTTTCTACAGTTTTACATACTGAGATTGCATTCTATCTCAAAAAGCCTCCTCTGTATTCCTAAAACCTTGCATGAAAAAATTAACCCTGACTTAAAACTCTCGGTTGTTGCCTCTCCTTTATCTGTATGGAAGGACCCTCTTCTGTTTTTTAATAACATTTTATTATGTTTAACGGTACAAGCATCCTCCAATGCTACACAATTCTCATTTGTATAGCAGCTCTGAAGTACAATATTGAATTGGGTAGTCCTCTCAAAGGACATTTCCATTATGGCGGTATCCCATGATATGTCCACCACCTCCTCCAAATGTATCGTTTTTTTGGAGCACCCCGGGCTTCGTATATTGGCTTCTCCTGATGTGTGCACCAGTCAACCCCTCTTCGCTATGACAACAGTGAAAGGGTGAAGGCTGATCAACTGAGCGTCGCAAACAGCCACTTGTGTGCTATTGTTCTCATGCTTTTGCAGTAAATGGTGCCATTCGCAGTACATTTTTACCATGAATGGTGCATAGCTACGCAAAGTCGCATAATTCGTCATTTCAGGAATTTCATAAAATAAAATTCCTGATATTTCGCTAATTATACCGGTGTAATTTCAATATCGCCCATGCTTAATTCACACCCGTCTGCCTTAATCACTTTTGTTGTATTTCTGCAAATCTCTTTCACCTCATTTCATAGATCACAATCATTCCTTCTTTGGAACCTTAGCCCTGCAACATAAGTTTACTTACTCTCTAGCCTGTATAGTCGTCCTACTAACCATTTGCCTAAAGTAACATAGCCCCCACGAATGATCTCGCCTAACTCCTATTAATTTAATCGACCACAAAGAAATTGGATTAAATGCATGGAATGGTTTCTTTGGGAGTTCAAGACTAATCCCAGTGAGCAATAACCACTGGATTAACTACTAAGATTGGGTTCAAGAGTGGCTTGCTACTCGCCGTAAAGTGCTGGAACAACTTGTCAGGGTAGTAAGTGCCACATAAATGCAGTGCAATACCATTTGGGGTTGTTTGCGCTCAAATAGGAACTTTAAGGAAGATGAAAACTATGCATTGCCACTCTTGTTTTATGTGCATTTTTATCTTTCAATGGGACTGTGTCTTGAAAATGTAATCAATGCTCTGCCATGGAAGGTTTGGAATTACACTATCTGAGAAGCCATGGGAAGCTAAAAATAATTCTTTTTAAAGTCCACATTCTACACTTTATATGCTTAATGTATAGACACAGCATTGTGTGCTTATTTATTGTGTTTCGTAAGAAGCATTACAGTAATTCTAAAATGTTAATTGTGTTATATTTTTCACCAACCCACCTACTTGGTTTGTTGAAAAATACTATTTCTGTTAAATACATTTTCAGGGAGTGTTGAAGCAGTTGTTTAGGAGTTATTTTATGATTTATATATTGGAGAGAGAGTTAAATACTCTGTTGTAAATTTACCTTCTTATTAATAATCTGTTGTACATTTACACTCCAATAAAGAAAAATAAAATACAAAAATAAAATGTAGCAGCTGTAAGGCTCTGCCATTTTGTTGTGGGCCTTTATGTACAATGCTTTTTAGCAGGCGTCCTACAAACCAATGCTAAACTTCACCAGAAGCAAGGAGGTGAACTGAATATGGGCCTAGAAGCCCTACACAACTCCTACAGACTCTTCGTTCACAGAGGTTGTCAAGCCAGACGCCTGACTCTGACTCAGCTCGTAGACCTCTTGGGGCCTCGAGCCCAAAAACAAGGCAAGCTTTCAGGTGGTTTCTGCTTGCCAAGATAACGAAAAATAACCTTTCATTTAAAACAGAAGAGAGAAAGAGATGCCCATCTAGTGGCTGAATTGCACAATGTGAAACCAGAAAATCTTGGCTTCCCTGCGTGACCAAATTGTGTGATCCTAGGTGAATATTTTATTTTGCAAAGCCTCCTTTTTCTTCATTATCACGTATGAGACCACCTTCAAATACTTGAGTTCAGTATGTGAGCTGTGTAAAACACTCTTGTGCTTGATTTAATAGACTTCAATGGTTCTCAAATAGGGTCCACATGTATTCTGACTTGCCGTTTAGTTCCCTAATGGCATTGTCATCAGGGCGGGATGGGCATGTATGTTGCTATGTTCATGTTTAAAAACTATCTCTTTTAATAAATGCCTCTCAATGCAGTGATATAATCTGATATACTAAGGTGAAAGGCTTCGGAAGGTTAAATAAATACACTTTTTTGAATTTTGAGGAGGCTTTAACTTATGTTTACATGATGTTTGTTGCAGGATTTCCATGATACATATTTTCAGGGCTCAGTTGATGCATAGCATAGACTCTTAGAGCCAAACCAAACCACTACCTCGGCTTTAGCTCAGCTCCCCCTGTTAATGTATTAACTCATCCACCTCTAGGGGCTCTGCAAAAAACCAATATGAGCAACTTGAAGTTAAATTTTTAAGAAGATTGCCCTGACGAATCCATTTCTACTAAACATATTTTGGTTTTGGTTTCATTGGCCACGTTGACGAAACAGTTAATGGTTATTTTGTTCAATGGATTTTGGTTTTTCCAGTGCAAAGAAGAGAAGGAGCCCTGCTCCTTTTCTTTATCTTTTTTGTATACCTTCCCTTCCGACTACTCCTTCTATCTAGTTGTTATTTTTTGCAGTCTTTGGTGATCGTTGGTATTTTGCAACCTCATTTCCCTTGTTCATATCTCCTGTTTGTCCATGTCTTTCATGCTTATACCCATTTTCTCTCCTGCTCCATTGTACTGTTTATACATTTACGCATGCGTGTGCCTGCAAAAGTGTGTGTGTGTGTGTGTGTGCGGGTGCATGCTTCTTCCTCCCTTCTTATCTCCCAACGCTTGAACTCTGTCCCTTCATTGTGGTAGCAAAGAAAAAATAGACCTTGCTTTTTTAACTTCCTTCTTCCCCATATTTGTTTCTTACCTGATTTATCCTTTAAATCCTCCCTTTTGTACTTTGCAAACCTGTTGGACATTTGTAAGTTTTATTTGATATTGTCCTTTTTGTCAGACCTGGGATTTGATATAGGTCCTTTTCCTTTTGATGAAAAACGTGCAATTTTTGGCAATAAAGAGCTTTGTGGAGCTCAACATTTCATGCATTTGAGGTTAAATCAGTCTGGTTTCATGCGACTACAGTTTTCCCAATTCAGCTTTTCGTCAATTTGACTTAATTGATTCAGTCGCTAGTACAGAGGATATATGAAGTAATTTTGCAAATAACGAGGCAGCCTTGCTTTCATTATGCTAACTGGTAACAGAGATTTTGGATGTTCCCTAAGCAGGCCTCAAAAAAATCATAAAATTGATTCTGGATCTCCAGGTCTAGTGACTTAAATACTCTACTCGCCCTAATTGTAATGTTCTTGACCTATAAACTGGTTTCAAATTCTGTGATCCTGGGCAAATATTTAAATTCACTGAGCTGCCATTTTCTTCATTAGCACATATCAGAGCACCTTCAAATGTGCGAGTTCAGCATGTCTGCTGAAAAAAAACTCTTTTGATTGATTTAATAGACTAAACTTTTGCTCCATATATAATACAAATCTGGCCACATCTAGGATACACGTGACCCCTGACCTACCTCTTAGTTCATTAACAGCATGGTCATGTGGGCGGGGCCAGGAATGTTTCTCAAATCATGTTTAAAATATATCACTTTTTGATAAATAATTAACTACAGCATGAAGTGGTAGCACACTGTCATTTGCAATCAGCAGATTTTTCCATTGAAATGGCCACAAAATTTCTCATGGACTTGCAGCATGCAGTTATTCTGATAAAACTTTATAGAGTACAAACAATAATGTTCGGAAATCGAGTTTTTGCAAATATTTGTCATTTGCACATCACCAGGTAAAGTCTTCTTATTTGTTTTGCTCCTATTTAAATCTTTGTTTGCGTCACACTTCTGAATTACAAACAAAAAGTGCTTTCGTAATTTCTGATATTATGAATTTTTTCTACTATTCACTTATAAGCTATTTAAATATGTGTTAGAAAAAACTGAAATCTTCCAGCTTTTATTTTTACAATGATTGTCAGACAGTTCACTTGACAAAAACCTTTAACTGCATTGAGAGAGAAAAGTAAACACCATTTTCCAGGAAAAGATAAGCAGCAATTAGTAAATAGAAAGGCTGACATTTGACCTCTGTCCTTGAAGAGACAGCAGCAAATGTGTCAAGATAAAAACAAGATTTAAACAATCTTTATTACTCATTCACTTTCTGAATGAACAGAACACCTGTCCCTTTGCAGCTTAAATTCACTCAACAGGATGGACCAGTAGGTCCTAAAAATAGCTCGACCTGATATCTGACTCGCCATAGCGAGTGGGTGAGAAGATTTTTCAAAGACTGCTAAGATTTCCTATCTTTACTAACGCGCCTTCTTAACTCACACAGAAGCTTGAAAACTACAGAGCTAGTGTAAACCAAGTGGTCCTTGATTATGGCAAAGCAAAACATAATTTGAAAGCTGTTTAGTCAGTTGCGTGACAGCCATTAGATGTTACCTAGGAACAATATTAACACACGTCCGGAAGTGTCAGGATTGGTCCTTAGATCCAGAGACGATGCTAGTTGACCAAATTATGCTGTCAAGTATGAGCCAAAAATGATATTGATCATTCCGATGGACATTAATTCAAAATTGCCAGTTTTCACATGTGTCTTCACTCAAGTTTAACCCAGAATGACATTAGGACACATCTCTTGCCTCACCCTTGGCCCATCAACAACCTCCTATTTGCTGCTCATAGAGTAAGGGCAGTTACAGAAAGTAATTAAAGCTTTTAGAATTTCTTTCTCATTCTGCCTCTGTCCACTTGACTACCGAGACCAGGGATAGCAATAGCAGAGTCAGAGATACCAAAGGGTGGCACCTTCTACCCCTGGCTATCCCAATTTGATGTTCTTGATGCAGATCTCTGGCAGTGGTGCTTGTAGTCTTTTGGATCCCTGAGATGGACTGTTATGAGCTAGGTGGGAGTTACCCAGGAAAGCTCATGCAGACATGAAAAAATCATCACAGGCCAGATATTTGTAGGGCCATTGCAAATATTGGTTGGTTTAGTCTCTAAGGGGTCAATTATGAGTCAGACTCGTGTGGGCGCGGCGGTGGCAGTCCAGCCACTGCCGCACTGGAAGTCCGACCGCCCTACCAGGACTTCGGCGGTCGGACCACCATTGCACCACCGCAGCCACCAGGGAACTGCCGTTCCCTCCCAGTCCCACATTGGTCTGAGGGTCGCAATATGCTTGGTGGTGCCCTGAGACACCGCCAAGCATATTACGACTTTCCTCACTGCCAGCACTGTCATGGAGGTTTTTACTCCATGAAAACGCTGGTGGTGAGGAAAAAAGGGGGCCCTACAGGGCCCCCTCTTGCCCCTGGGCACAGGGGTTCATGCATGGGTGCACATGTTGTGCCCTCCTGTATTTCTGCACCCCCAGTTCATGCACAGGAAGAAATGCACGACATGGTGCATTTCTTCCTTGTAGGAAAGGGTACTGGCGGTCCCGCCGCGGTGCTGTTTCAGGCTCACAATGAGCCTTTTAAACAGCACCACCATGCCGCCCACCCACCAGACTACAAAAACTTGTAATCTGGCAGGGGGCGACGAGTCTCGGTGGTGTGAGCAGCGCGGTGGTGGCGTACCACCCGCCCTCGCACCGCCGAAACTCTTAATCAGGCCATAAATGTCTAAAGGCATCGATCGTGTATGCTCATCACGCTGTGTTGGGTTAAAAAGGTAGCAGAAAAGGAGATACATATTTCTTGCAGGATATGTCATATAATGGCACCTCACAACAAAAACATCACTTTCTGAAATGTTTGGTGGTGTCTTTCTGGAAAGAAGGGAGGGCTTCTCTGACTACAGTGGCTTATAGCAAGTGTCGGTTGAAACTCCGCCCCTTCAAAACTCTGCTCTGTCTCGAGATGAAGTGAGGTAAGCTTAAGTGTATTGGTGAAGTCAAGAACATGGCACGGGTCTGCTTACAGGCGCCCTCTCTGTAACTCTTCCCCCTACTGCTATCCATGCCTATTCCTTTCACACATAAAAAGGTCCACATTCCTGGGCCCAAAGAGGGAAGCTCACACCAAGGGGTCGATTCCGATTCGGGCCGGAAATTTCTCCGACCGAGCCGGACCCGGAGAGATTTCCGACCGAATCGGACCCGTGCAGTCCGACCGAACGAGTACGATGCGGCCGTATGTTATCGGACACGAGTCGGTCGGACTCCCATTGAACTCAATGGGAGCCGGTCGTACAACGCGTACGCGGGCTCCCATTGCCTCAATGGGTGCGAGGCGGACAAGGCGCCCCCTACAGCGGGTACGCCGCGAGCGCCCGCGGCGTACACGCACAGGTAGGGGGACCCTTGGGTCCCCTGTGTGCGCCTCGCGCGGCTACGCGTACAGGGGGGTCCGACACGGACCCCCAAAGTACGGCTCCGACAGCTCTTACGAGCCGGAGTGCGCGGCTCGGTCGGACTGCTCGCGGCGCGCATCGTACTTACCCGGCCGGGAAACGTCTCCATTGCGCGGTGCGAATCGGGTCCCGACCGAGTCGGTCGGAGCGGTTCGAGTCCGAGCGGAGTCGGTCGGAGTTGTCGGGACGCCCGGACGAGTCGGTCGGCGAGTCGCATCGTACTCGCTCGGCCGGACCCGCGTACGGTTCGGTCGGGAAACAGGCTTTCGCATGGCTTTTTTCCCGACCGAATGGTATTGGGTGCGCCTCCGACCGAGATCGGAATCGGCCCCCAAGTGTTTTGTAACAGAGTATATTGATAAAGGCGTAGCTGCCACCCCTGTAGCACCCATGTCTGTTCCCACTGCTACCCGTTATTCATAGAGTGAGGTGCGGATGCCTATTACAAAGAGGTGGTCAGAAACCTGGGGCACAGCTGTGGGCGAAATTGCTAAATATTTGATTTTGCAATCAGGTAAGTAGAAATGGAGACAAGTCCAACTTCAGCTGTTTGTTTGTTAAATTGCTGGAACATGTACCATTTTGTTGCATTTAATGGCAATGGTTTAAGATCACTTACAGGCTCTTCTTTGCTCTGCTCTCCGAGGTATAAAATGTAGACTCTTCAAGAGAAATCTGTGGTAGAGGAGCTAAATTAACATAAGACTCATGGGGCCTTATTCACAAAGGTATACTTACACTTTTGATGTAACTTTGTCATTTTCTTGCTATTCACAAACTACAAGTGTAGTTTTATGTGTAGTATCTTTACAACTGTGGAGAACTCCGCACATAAAAATATAGTCTCTGAAATGGTAAAGATACTACACGTAAAACTACACTCGTAGTTTGTGAATAGCAAAAATAGTAAACTTACACTAAAAGTGATCAGTTGTTTGTTGGTGCTTATGCATCTCACTCTTTGTTATAATAACTGTGCATGTTATCGTTTCATGGTTTGCATGATGAATGGTTGTTTCTAAAGTTTGTTCTTTAAGAAGCATAGATTAATCACTCTTATAACGAGCCACTTAATAGGGCTTGTTGTTAACACCTTGGGGATGATGAAATGTAAAAGCAGCATCCCATATGGAGGCGGCATTCGTTAATGTAAGTAGTATGGCTTCGGCCACGATGAAGATTAGCTGATACTTTGCAGTATTTATCTGGGCACAGTAGAGCTGTCAGGTTGTCTAACTACACTTGAGAGACTTGGAACAATAGCAGTGCTGATACTAATGCTGGCAATTTCCCTCTTTTTTGCAGGTCACAGCCAGGGGATTTGGTCCATTGTTACAGTTTGCCTACACTGCTAAGCTATTACTCAGCAGAGAAAACATCCAGGAGGTCATCCGCTGTGCTGAATTCCTGCGCATGCACAACCTGGAAGACTCTTGCTTCCGCTTTCTCCAGACGCAGCTTCTGAATCATGAGGATGGCTTGTTACTGTGCAAAAAAGACACTTTCTGCCAGAAAATGCAGGAGGAAGAAATCTCCGATGGCGAGGTGGAGACCATGGAGTCTGAAACCTCCAAAATATCTTGCCCCAGGGACAAAGTGGACCTGGAGCCTTTCAGCTCTGAGCCCACGAGCAGGTTGGCAGATAAGGAGGAAGAAATGCTGCCCAACTCCGACATGCAGAAAGATGGCAAGGGGCCTGCAGACAAAGACCCCGTGACGCGGTACCCAAGATATAAGAAATACCAGCTGGCTTGTACCAAGAATATCTATGACGCCTCACACACTAGTACCTCAGGTTTTCCAAGCACATTAGTTGACACGAGTCCTGGCAATGGCCTCGCGCCGGGACTGCCTCTGGCTCATATTAAGACCGAACCTCAGACTGAGGAGAATGACGAGGAGAGCATAACTCTTTGCTTGTCTGCCGATGAGTCTGAAATCAGGGAAAAAGAAGGAGACATGGAAATGGACAGAAAGCAGCCCAGTCCCACTTGCACCAATAGCTCAAAAAGTGGTTCCTCCCCTTCCTGTTTAAGATCATTCTTCAAGAGGACAAAAGGGGTAGAGTTGGTTGGATTTCATAGTTCTTCCCAGGAGCGATTTGTCAGGAGCCCATCATGCCCTGTGGACAAGGGAGCAACTCAGGGTGACCATAAAACGGACCACGGCCCTTTCACTGGTAATTATATGGGGTCCTGTACACCTCAAAGGGATGCAGCTAACTTCACAGTGGGGTCACCCCTCAAGGGGCTTGGGTTTGAACCGGTCTGTAAGCAGGAAGGTGAACTGGACCGGAGGAGTGTTATTTTCTCATCAAGTGCTTGTGACCAAATAGGCACCCCAGTGCAGTCCTACCCTGGTGTGAACAGCTTGGACAAAGAACTTCCTGAGCATTTGCCAAAGGGTCTTTGGGCAGGAGCTAGCCAATCACTTCCCAGTTCGCATACCTATTGCCACAGCGGATTACTCTCCGATCACTTGCCTGGAAGGATGCGGCCAAACACGAGCTGCCCAGTGCCAATCAAAGTCTGCCCCCGGTCTCCCCCACTAGAGACACGAACGCGAACATCTAGCTCTTGCTCCTCCTACTCATATGCAGAGGACGGCAGCGGTGGCTCTCCCTGCAGCCTCCCGCTGTGCGAGTTCTCCTCCTCTCCCTGTTCGCAAGGACCCCGGTTCCTGGCTGCTGACCATCAAGAGACGGGCATGATGGGGGACACACTCTTCAACCAAGTCCGACCCGAGATTAAATGTGAGCAATCTTATGGGACGAACTCCAGCGATGAATCTGGGTCCTTCTCTGAAGCAGATAGCGAGTCTTGTCCTACACAGGACCGGGGACCTGAGGTAAGAAATTCAGATGGCATTGCATGCACAAACATACTTCCACAGAAAAGCTAGCTCTCATTGTGCTCTACTAGCCTCATCCTCCTGTGTGTGAAGTTTCCTTCTCCAAGGCTGCCTCACATACAGAGCAAAAGGTGTGAGTGCATTTTAAACCCCTTGCATCCTGCACAAAACATATATCTAGCAAGGACTGTGGATGGTTTTTTAAAAGTGCTTGGAAGGTATTACATGTTTCAGATGCACACACTAGAAGGTTCAAAATGTTCTGCTTGTAGGCATTGTTAGCTGCTTTGAATGTGAGTGTAGGTGTTTTCAGTACAGTAAGTCCATCATTTGTACCCATGCTTCATACTTGTGACAGCAGAGCAACACAACGGCTATTTGAAGTGTTTTCCTTTGTCTGCACTTTCACATTTTAGAGACTACTTTTCAACACCACACCATGGATAAGCTTTGTTGTCGGCTATTGCATTGCTAAGAGGACTAGTCAGTAAAAAACATAAACACAAACATCAAGCAGACCACATTAGACATCCAGCACAGCACATATCAACGGAGATCGCATTGAACCCAGCTGCATTTGCCACCAAGATATGCCACAAAGTGTCTAATAGAATGCAGTAGGCACAAAGTGTCACTTATGTAGAACAGAGCAATGGCTTGTGCATATAGTCTTGTTCCACGTTACTCCCAACGGCACTAGTCAACAAGGTGCTTTAGAAAGAATCCCCCAAAAGAGCATATTAGATAGAGCGCCGCACATGTACAAATATATACCACATTGATAGCTCCCATATGGCTCTCAATATTATTAACCACCAAAATATGATGCACAGAAACACAACATTACATTTCTTACTAACTTAATGCTTGGAAAACTGAACATTTCACAAACATCCACCAGAGCACAGATATGCCATAAGGCGGGGTATCAGGTCAGTACTTATTGCACTATGAGTCACACACAAAATGCATTATAGAGAACGTTCAGCATATATCGGTTTACAACAAATATTGGACACTAACAACACTAAGAAGACATATCAGTCACAAATACAAGAGCACATTAGACGGAACATCACACA
Organism: Calotriton arnoldi; assembly: GCA_963921515.1. Taxonomy (NCBI): domain Eukaryota; kingdom Metazoa; phylum Chordata; class Amphibia; order Caudata; family Salamandridae; genus Calotriton; species Calotriton arnoldi. The sequence continues at coordinate 70,432 of CAWUFW010022734.1, read as the reverse complement.
AATCTTCAGTATAGCTCATACATGCAGATAGCCAGCAACACCATGGTCAAACACGGTTATATTATGTTAAAAAAATCCAGATCACAGAAAACCATTGCAGATTTTTGCCCATCACGATATGTCACTGGAAAGAAAATTTCAGGCAAGTCATTATAATTATTATAATTGATTCTTTTCTTGTAGCGAGAAGGTCTATGTGTGACCCTACAACCAGTCTAGGGCCCTTAGGTCAGCCAATATCAGGCTTTCTTATGTCCAGAGCGCGAGCAGAGCCCAAATGGGCAGCCGCTCCTTTCAGGTTCTAGCTGCCAAACTCTGGAATTATCTCCCACTCCTGTCACGCGTGAGCCCTAGTGGGACCATTTTAAGAAGTTGCTTATAATCTGGTTGTTTGGAGCGATGAACTATCTGTTTTCAGGTTGCTGGCTTAGTTAGCCCTGAGAAGCCTTGCTGGAGCAGCCATGTGCTCTATAAATGTTTAAACATTATTATTGTTTTAGCTAACGTAAGCTAAAGAGCTTCCATATGGTTTCAGTTACTCTTACTACTAGGGTATGAAGTTTGAATAGGTGTTGGGTCATATATAATTTATGATTGTGATGAGAGTTACACTTAAGTTGAAGAGGGACAGCTGAGGTTAGACGGAAGGTTAGTTTAAGGGTTAGTATAAGTAAGTTAAGCATTAGGGCAAAGGTTACAGTGAAGAAGACAATTGGGGTCAAATTGAGCTTGAGTGAAGGTAAGCAAAAAAACTATTGATTGCAGATTAATTTATTCACAGTCATTGTGGCATTCAAGTATTATTAGTTGTAGGGTGTCATTTTGTGGGATTATTAAAGATGTGTCATACACTCTCAGAATGCTAGGCTGTGGGCATGGCCTATGAGATGCATAAGCAGTTGGTGTAGCCATCCAGTCACTTCTCTCCAGCTTTGAAAGTATACACCTAAAACCCAATAACTAAGAATCTGCCACCCATCCAACAGGACCATAAATCTTCCTTTCACACACGAATCCAACACCCAACCACACACACCAGTCAACCTATACTACACCACTTTGTCCCAAATGAAGGCCGAAACAAAATACGCATGACTCTTTCTGTGATAGAAACTTTGAAACTGTGGGGAAAGGCACCCCCGGACATAGCTACAAGTCCATGTTAATGGCAAATTGGCCCTAAACAATGGCCTATAACATAACTGCTCATGAAATCAGTAGAGATTCTGTAGATTTCGAGTACTTTGAAACTTCACAAGTGGAAGCCAGCTCAGATTGTTTGAATACGCATTCCCAAGTGGAAGCCAGCTCACATTGCCCGGTCACGTTTTGTTGTTGTGATTAGACTGGGCAAAGTACAGTTTGCAGCCTGAGTTTAGCTCTTGAATGCAGGGGAAAGTTCATCACATTGATTTGTGAGTTTTTCACTCAGTCCACCACCTGTCTGTAGGGTAATGCAATCCCTTTGGCCTAACCGGAGGCAGTATCCTTGCAGGACGTCTGTCCATGCGGCCATTTCCCTGCGCCCTTTGTTTTGAAAGCAGTCTTGCCAATAAAAGACCAATGAAGAGCTGCCTCAAATGTCATACAGTGGGAACTTCAACAGGTACTAATTTCTGTCCACATGTAGCCCATCAATTCAGGTGATATAGTTACCAACCTCTTGTCAAATCTTATTTAGTGCTGGAAGTTTAGTCTTATCCAAAGTTTTTACATTGAGGAAAATTTAAAGAACAAGAAGTTTTAAGAGCTTTAACTTCCATTGTTCGGTGTGTACTCAATGCAGTGTCGAAATTGAATATGTTTCCCTTTTTCACAAAAACAGATATGAAAGGATGGCATTGTCACAGTGTTATTTATTTATTTATGCTAGAAATTTTTCAGGATGCCATAACATATTGCATCAACCTCAGTGATCTCGTCCTTTCGGCTCCTTAAAGCACATTTCGTAAACTGTGAAGGCCATCTAGGACTAAAATCAGTGATGGTCTATTTCTCAAAACTTTCTCCACAAGGAAATCACAGTGATTTGTGCAAAAAGTGTGAGGCGACTAGATTCTGATTCTGATCCATAAAATCAGGATCTACAACTTCTTCCGATTTTTTTTCTTTTTCTAGTAACCAAAAAACGTTTTGTTATACATTTTTGTTGCTGTTCTACACTTATCCATAGAGGGAGTCAGGCCATTAGAGCTGGGATCTGTAGCTCCCATGTCCCACTGTATGCTAGTGGTGGGGTTGCAATCTTATGTTGTGCCATCACCAAAAAGTGTGAGGCTTGGATCCTGCCTGTCACAGCCACGAGTGCTCAGGTCCAATATTTCCCTATGTCCTTTATTTATTTAATTGTTATGTAAATTGGTGGCTTGTGCCCAAAAAATCCACCATGTGAGTCTCTTCTTCATTGCATTAGGAGGTTTTTTTAAACTCCTGGATAAGGGAGACAAGTCTTCATCTTTTAAGATCGTGGCTTCTAAGGTGTTTGGACTTTATTCTTGTTTGATGGATGCTTGTATCTCAGGAGAGAAGGAGGCATCGAAATTGGGAATGGCAAGGAACACCTCCAAGGAGAGGCTGGTCTTAAAGTTTTCATTTTTAAATGTAGCCAGGTTTAAGTGATTCCTCAGATCTGGGCTTGCAAAGTTGTACAGTTGTGCACTCGTAACCCAAATTGTTTTTTATCTGTGGGTGTTTTTTTTTATTTTTTAGTTTCAATAGTGTTTATTATTTTCCTGCGCAGTACAACTAAACAAAAGAAATCCCCATCCTGTGACGGCATCCACTGATAACAAACCCCCAAGCCCCTGAACCTCAAATCACCACCCCTCCACCCTAGACCACTCATGCATACAGTTAAGAGTTCCATCACATATCAGTCTTCTTAGGCCATAGTCATTCCAAACCAGGAAACAATAGTGTGGTCGATAAGTCCCAAAGTCCTCAAAGATTGAGGGCAGGTTAGGTCTCTGTTGTCCTTGTTTAAATAAGATCGGTCCAGGGTCCATAACCTGTTGAAAAGTTGAGATTTATCTGCTAGGTCGTGCTCTAATTTCTCATGTCCCAGTAGTCCCTAGAATTTATGTAGCCAAAGCTCATATTTTGGTGTAGTGGTCTTACCCCAGGAGGATAAGATAGTGTGTGTGGGTGTCAAAAAGAGGTGGGAGATCCTTTTGTGTGCCATGGAAAGAAGTGGGTACATACCCTCTGATGGTCTGCCAAGCAGAGCACAGTTTGTCTGTGTTCTGGCTGTGAATCTGGGCGATGGCGGAGAAGACTCTGGTTTGTTAATTATCTTATGAAAATAAACCTTGGCTTTCTTCAACACTTGTTCCTGATTTGGATCTTCATTTTGCCACAAAGACCTTATCCCAGAAATGTCCCAGCCGGGTACAGGACCATAGGATGTGCAATAGGGAGCCCGCCTCACCACAACCACCACAACCCCTCTGACAAGCATCAGGAAGTGTTGGGTTAATGGTGTTGAGTCCAGTGGGGTGAGGCGCCAGCAGAATGAGATTTTAAAGATGATCTCTTTGCATAAGGCGTGGCGAGCAAAATTGTTCCTCTGTTTATTTTTATTTTTTTTAGTTCTACTTCAGTTATGTGATTGGTTTTTACACTGCTTGATCTCAGGGTGCCAGTGGGAATGGATATCGCGATGAATTTTGGCCCTCCCAGTTCAGTCTGAACTGTGTTTGAGTGATTAAATCTGAATATTATTTAAAGTTGGTCTCCGTACTAATGTTAGTATAGTCTGTGCCAGTCTCACTATCTGATTGTTATTTTGGGAGATGTTGACATGGGGCAGTCATGTTATACTTGTGTCGGTAAGCTTTACATCTGTAGGCACAGTTCATGATTTTGTGTTGTTTTAGCATATGCTGAAATGCTGAAATGGGTGATATTTATGTGAGAGGGTCTACAGGGGGAGATAGCTGTACAGTAAACTGTCATGGTTCTATGAAGGACAACCCAGAAAGTGGCAATAGGTTCTCTTGTGTTGCCTCAGGCACTTTCTCCATTTGGGATTATGTGAGAGATGATATACTGGAACCTGTTGTTCATTGTGAATGTGACACTGTTGGTGGCCATCATTCAGTGCCATAATCTAAAGTGCAAATAATATGCAGATTGTACAGATTTGTAACCTAATGTAAGAGCACTGTTGTGCAAAATTCCTTGTTGACTGATGTGGTGCAAATCATCTGGGGAGCAGAAGTGGTTCAAATGTAATCCTGACAAGACAGAAATTGTGATTATGGTCTCACAGTACCACATGAGGTTGTGTTAGGTGGTGCTTAAGATGCATTAATTTATGTGGCTCGTGTTCCATTAATTTGTGTGGCTCTCAATATACCAATATATTTAGTCTTTAGTGATAATTTCCACTTGAATTATTGTAGAAGCTCCATTTCATGCTATTTATCAAAAGAGGGGGACTCTAGGAGCTATTCTAAAAGGTCCGGTGACCCGTGCTCCCGAAATTAAACTTATACCAAAGGGAGTCACCGTTCCTGAGTGGAGATGGAGAGAAGGAAGTAGGGGTACTCTTGTCGTGTGCTACTCTGCTTGTGGGAGGCAGGGTGTCCTCATCTTGATGCCCTCACACACCCTGAAGGATGTCATGCTTCATCATTGGGCTTTTGCTCCTCGTCGGGCCGGCGCTGCAATGCCCTATGGGTCCCCGAAGGGTCTCTTTTCGGAGATCTTTTGATGAAGCCATATGGGTGCGTGGGTGTAAGTGGCAGTGAAGTCCTAGAAAGTGTATTAAAAAATGGCTGGAGGGAGGGTGATTCATTTTTAATAAAGTGATCCCTCTGTCATTATTAAAACAAAGTGTATGGAGCTGCTTTAAGGGGTATTATGTCCCTTGGTAGCTGGGTGATTATATGTCCTTAGTGGGCATATGTTATGGTCAACATGTTTCGCGCTTCAGTTGTCTCAGGAGGAGACCCAGGGCGCTTCGTCAGGACCGAATAAGAAAGTTATATCTACAGTGGCCCAAAAATGTCAGTGCCCCCGGATAAATGAAAGGAGTAGAGATTCCCTTAGTAGGTAGGGTAAGATCCCATGAGATCAGTGAGGGTCACTTGAGAGGGTTCTCTCTGTGCATCTGGGCTGTGTCACCTGTGTGCCTCTCGCTGTCTCCGCCGGTGGGAATCTCTACTCCTTTCATTTATCCGGGGGCACCGAAATTTTCGGGCCACTGTAGATATAACTTTCTTATTCGGTCCTGACGAAGCGCCCTGGATCTCCCCCTGAGACCACTGAAGCGCGAAACATGTTGACCATAACATATGCCCACTAGGGACATATAATCACCCAGCTGCCAAGGGACATAATACCCCTTAAAGCAGCTCCATACACTTTGTTTTAATAATGACAGAGGGATCACTTTATTAAAAATGAATCACTCTCCCTCCAGCCAGTTTTTTAATACACTTTCTAGGACTTTACTGCCACTTACACCCACGCACCCATACGGCTTCATCAAAAGATCTCTGAAAAAGAGACCCTTTGGGGGACCCGTAGGGCATTGCAGCGCCGGCCCGACGAGGAGCAAAAGCCCAATGATGAAGCATGACATCCTTCGGGGTGTGTGAGGGCATCAAGATGAGGACACCCTGCCTCCCACAAGCAGAGTAGCACACGACAAGAGTACCCCCTACTTCCCTTCTCTCCATCTCCACTCAGGAACGGTGACTCCCTTTTGTATAAGCTCCATTTCATGCGACATGATGCTCTGTGCATGCAAAGAGACTTCTTGCTTTGAGCTCCTAAATTCCACTCTTAGTGTTTGCTCGGATGTCCTGTGAGGTCTTGTGATACAGTATTAGTTGTCCACTATAGCCTACAAAACGTTTGTGATTATTGAGCCAATATTTATGAGGGCCAAATTTATTGTGCATAGAAGTTAGCAATATTGGGCCTACTCTCCAGTTCAGCACACTTCAAACATAGCAAGAACCTATCATCCAGCAATTGTTGGATCGACCATCTGAAGTTTAGTGCATCGAGTTTGGCACTCCTAGATACACTGAGAGTTTAACCCATATATAGAAATCCATAAAAGAGTTAATTCTTTCTTTAGCCTACGTTTTAATGTATGTTGTTGAAAGGTTTTAATGACACTGCAAACTAAATTCCTAATTAAATGTTGACAATAATTATATTATTTAGATTGTAAAATACTTTGATGCCCACTTGGTTGCTGGTTAACTGTTATGCCATTAAAATAAAAAGTTTGATCTTGGCCATAAGCAGTACTACTCGAAATGATTGAGTAAGGATTTTGAAGGAGTCACTGACAAACTAGAGATGAGAGTTTTAATTTGCTCTAGCAGAGCTTTCACACTTTAAAACCAGTTGGCCATTAATCGAAGGAAGAAGCTAGAAATGTACATTACACGCATGAGGTGTTGGGGGTTGCGGGATTCAGCAAGCAGTGCTGTGCAGACAAGAGACGTAGAATGTAAGGCAGAAATCTAGAAAGAAACCACAAAATGTTTGAGGGTAAAAAGAGAAGAATTCAAAATAAAAATAGCTATAGCGATTGTCCTTGTGGTTCTTGATTGTGGGACCAAATCAAGGAGCTTGCCAAGTTGTGAGTAAACCATACTTGTCTGTGGAATTTGTGTTTAAAAGAAATGTCGGTATTATGTTTACTTACTAGAAGGGGAGGCCAGGTCACAGATGAAATCTAAAGTGAGTTTGTGGTCCCCAGATCGGAGCTCAACGCAACCGTTCAGCATACCAGTCTCGAGGTGACTAACAAAGTCCATGTGAATTAAGGCACCCCTGTAGGTCGAAACATATGTGGGCGCTGGATCCACTCATTGGGATTGTTGGCAAAGGGTCATGACCTCTGGGATGTTAAGTGGTCGAAGATTGGCACTATTTATGCAAATATCCAAGCGTTGATCCGTTAAGAACCCAATGGTAACTCTCCCTAAAATTCAACCCCGTACCTGCATGTTTCTTTCAGGTAAGGTAAATGATGCGTGATATGCTTTACTGTAACTCCAGATCTCATTTGACCTTCACTCGCAAGAAACATGATTAATGGCAGGGCAGTGTGGCCTGGTGTCAGTAGCTGCCTCAGGCCATCTACAGGCGAGACTCCGGTCACTGATCAGACTGTAAATCAAGGTCGGCTACTAAAAGATACCTTGCCTTCCTACAAAAAAGGTTCACTTGATCGTGTTATGATGCACTCAAGACGCTCCTCTTTTTCCCATATCAAAACAAGAGAGAGCAGCCGTTTCTAGGAAAAATTCCAGTCTAGTGAATGCACAGAATGAGTTGCTAAAAGTTTGGGTTCCATATGTTACTCAAAAATCACAAATATTGCGGATATGTGCTTCAGATGTGACTTAATCAAATTCCAGCAGGATTAGAACAAAACTGTGGCTTATATAGTTAAAAGCGCTTCGGATTTATATAATTTATTCAGAAGGCTGCTGTTTAAATCAGAAAGAATTTACGACCACATAATTTTATATTCCAGGGCACCTCTGGGCCTCAGTGGGCCTCTGGGCCTGTGTTACAGGTCAAGATTGTGCTATGGTCACATGTTTGTTGTTTAATCTTAGACACACACAATGGTTTGGAAAAGATGCAGAGGACCATAACCTCAGCTAAGGTCAAATACCAATGTCAGGAAAAACAAAAACATCCTGGATTTACGGAAAAGGGCAGATGTTTCCCCTACTAATCTGGAAGTCTACTGAGTTTGTATAAACTCCCATTTTCTCTTGATAGGAGAGTAGATGAATGCAAATTAAAAAAAGGAAACTGAGTCCACGCCGCTGTTTGAATTCTGGTGGAAGGTCGTTAACCTCAGCTGTATTACTTACTGTTGGGTCAGAATTTAGGAAGACCCAAGGTGTAGTAGCAAAGGCTGATACACTCCAGAGACATATCAAATTGCACATAACCATGTTTATGAATCAGGCCATGAGCAAAGTGGGTGATTGTCATGGGAAACGGCCTTAACAACGCGGGCTGAGCCATGCGTGCCATTTCCACGCAAACTGAACCACGCTTGCCTTAACCATGCATATGCCTTAACAACACATATGCGTGGTTAAGGCAGTGCGCGGTCTAGATGCTGGAATGGGCAGGCAGGAAGAGGAAGGATCGGGAGATGACGCGGTCAGGTATGTGGGCCTGGGGTTGGGTTTTGGGGGGGGGGGAATAGTTTTACGGGGTGGGGTAGTCTTTAGGGCTCGGGGGGGATTGAGGTTGTTTATAGGGCAGGGGGCCGGGTTTTAGGGCTTAGTGCGGAGGGGTCAGGGTAGCTTTCAGGGGTAGGGGTCAGTTTTTAGGGCTTAGGGCGGAGGGGGGCTGGGGTTGGGGTAGATTTTAGGGCATGGGGTCAGTTATTAGGGCTCAGGGTAGGGCAGGGGAAGGGACAGTTTTCAGGCATGGGGGCAGTTATAGGCCTGAGGGTGAAGTGGGCTGGGTTGGGGTAGTTTACAGGGGTAGGGGACAGTTTTTAGGGCTCAGGACGGGGGTGCTGTGGTCGGCATAATTTTTAGGGCGTGGGGTTAATTTTTAGGGCTTGGGGCAGGGGAAAAGGGACAGTTTTCAGGGCTAGGGGCAGGGGTGTGATCTTTACCACACATGTCCCTTTACCAATCATGTCTTTACTACGAAATTGTGTGGTAAAGGCATGCGTGGTAAAGAAGAGGTCGTGGTTGGGACCACGTGGTTCAGGCATGCGTTGTTGAGGCATGCGTTGTACCATCATACAACCAATTGTCATGGATGCTTCGGGATCCACTAAAGTTTGTTGTGAGATCATAAGACATGTCTTCCACTGCGGGAGTTAAAAGGCCCACTGCCGTTATAGGTGGGAATTCCATCAACGAGAAGGAAATTGCCTCCACTGGCCCATAATTAAAATCAACACCAACTCTTCATGCTTAAATATTTATTTATTTGAAAAGTTTTATATAGCGCTGGCTAGACCCGGAGGTATCAGAGCGCTTACATGAGGATCAGTGAGTTACAAGCTACAAGTTACATCAGTTACAAGAACATAGTTAAACATAGGACAAAAAAAGCAATGTTACGGTAATTCGTCGGTGGGAGGGGGAGGAAGGAGACATAACAGGGAGACGGGGAGAAATTGTGCCCAATGTCCGGCTGGGTAGGTGATGGTCGAGGGGGTGAACCAGGGCCGATCTCCTCTATAGCTGTCTAGGCAGTTCCAACGGGCATCAGCCATATTGCTCGGACTATGAACCTGAAATTCAAGCTTCAGTATCAGTCAGTGCAGAACAGGACCGTAAAATCATGCAATCCAACGTCTGGCTCAAGGAGCGTCACAGTAGTGAGATCAGCTTGAAATATCATAAGTGCTACCTCTGCAAGGCCTGTTGTGGTGGGGATCAGTACCAAAACAACATGATGCTACATCGCCGAATTCCTGATGAGAAGGACCTGAATCAAACGAATCACTGCATTTTTATGACTGGGGGCGAAGGGGCAGCTGGGGGGACACTGTCCTGTAAATCCAAGACTGAACTTGATACGTTACAGTGATTGCATCCGACCTTAGTATCTGAAATGCCTCACATTGATACCAGTCTTGTTGACATAATCCTTTTACCCTGAGATTTATTAGAACTCTAATCCTCCATAATGTTTGAACAGTATCTAAACTTATCTTCGTCATTATAAATCAACTTTATTTCGGTTCATAGAACCATAAAAGTACACTATAAAACAGGTAAAAAGACATAAAACATACAAAATAGGACGATAGTTCATTAAAGTGCATATAGTAACAATTTAAAATCATGATTTATTCATTTAGAACAACTACAATTTGCTATACTTCCATGCTATCTATGGTACCGGAACACAAAAACCTCAATGTGAAACTAAGAATGGACTCAAAACTGGGTCCGCTATGCCATCTGGGAAGATGTTATAGGCCTACCAAATTGTGAAATGATTCTCATATATTTTAAAACTTAAAATTGATAAACATAGTGCATAAAATCGCCTAAAAACGCTAGTAGAATCAAAAAAATATGGCCTTATAACCATACTGTCTCACCAATACGTTTCGCCCTAATATGCCAAATTGAACTTAAGTACTTTGAGATTGAGTACACAATACTGGTCCTATTATCTGACTTGCAGACTCTTAGTGCATAGTGTCTGTTTGCAAGTCCTAATAGCCGAAAGAGAGGAGCAATCCAATGGGCATGCTGATTTACATAAGCACTGCTGAAAAATAATAGATGTTCTTCATTTTCCATGTTGTTACACCCCATGGGACATAGGGTAGAGCCAGTAAAAATTTTAGACCATGAACTAGAAAAGGAGGATATTGGCAAAACCCCATAACCTAAATTTAATAAAAAGGGCTCATAAAGACGGCATATTAATGTAATCAATGAATTCCTCAAATTCAGGGGCACATTTGTAGGGCAGGTAAGAGTCTGTTAAGCTTCCGGAAGCCACTGATGAAACTTTGTAACAAAACACAAATTCCCAATAATGAGTATTAACAGTATCTTGGGCGCAGCTTGGGATTGTAGTAGAGGACAGCCAGTACTCTCTCAATCCTAGCCTAGTAAAGCGGGTGTTTACATACGCAAGCCAGGGGATTCTATGTGCTTAATGGTTAGCCAGTATCTCCATAAGGCAATCTCTATATGGCTCTAGTTCTTCTATCATCCATAGCCTGACCCAATACAAAATGGGTTTTAAACAGGCAATGTCTGAGAATTGCCTAAGATTTAGATCAAACCTTAGCGGGAGTAAAGGGGCACTCTTTGGCAACCTCAACGGGGCTTTGATAAATGAATTTAGGCTCATCGAGATTGCAATAACCCCACAAGTCTCTAAACTTATCAGTGAACATTCGCTCAAACTGCAGCTGATTTACATCGACAAACATATATTGTTAGACCCTTGACTTTTTCTAGTGAAGCCAACAGCAAATTAACATGAAGTCTTTTTTGCTGTGCAGTAAACAGCAGGTTCTTCTGGAATTCAGTTCAGATGTGCTCATTTTATTGACCTTGAAAGAACGAAAGCCTGAGTTGGCCCTGCCTGCCCACAGTTCTCTGGTTAGGACACATTAACTAACTGAACCTTTTTATGGATTTATAAACAAGATTAACAGAAATTCAGCATTAGACGACTCCTTTTTCCTTTCTAGATCTCGGAGTCCTCGCTTTAGCAATTTTCAGTCACTGCAAAATAATTTGTCTTTATTTTGCATAAGAAAAAACGCTAGTTTTACTAGAATAACATTTTCGTACATTTAAAAACTGCTGACGCGCTCAATTTCCAATGTTAGCAACTACGGAATCCACATGAATTTAAATATATCCTGAGGGTGCGTTCTTCTTTTTGGCTACTTTCTAGCTATAGAATTGATGACTATAGATTCATTTTGGAGTAGTAATAAACATTTACTTTTCTTAGCAGAGCATTTTAATAAATTTAAAAATGTCTGCTGCTGCCTTACTCAACCTACCCCTGTTGAGTCCACCTGAATTTAAGCTTTTCCAGCAGGTAGGTGGAATTTCATTTGAAGCATATTACTTCAAATAACAATGTTCCTTGAATGCACAGGGGCCAACAAGCCTCCAGTTTTCGAAACTCTAGCATAATTTCCTAATGTAGGAATAAACTGATATATTATCAGACAGATTGTTTTGATTTCCACGCGGCTGGCACTGAAATGTTGTTCGAAAAGGTAGGTCAGCCCAGTCACCCAATACCTAAAAATGAGCAATGTTTCTCAGCGAAAAAAAGAGCCACATCACCAGGTCTAAGGTCAGTGTTCCCGTAACCACAGACATTGTTTTCTCTGGCAGTTCTTCTGACATGGTGAGCTGGACTTGTGCAAAGTCTGCCCTATTACAGTGGAAGGGTTATGTAACCTGTCTGATAGGGGAAGTTCCACAAGTGAAGAGGGAATGATGCCAAAGGTCAGCGGCAGGGAAGTTGTGTAAATGGCCTGAAGTGAGTAGACTGCTCAGACAACAAAACCAAGCTCCGTCTGGCTGCGGTTTTGCCAACAGCAACTCAGAGCAAGAACAAATGGCAGGTATAAACTAATGGTCGGCATAGATGCAAAGGCCTCACAACCTTTCAAATTTCTTTTAAAATGATCCAGCTTCTTGAACCACGCGTGTTAAAAATTAAACCTAATAAGGGCATTGCATTGCACCAGGAAATTTCCTACTCCAGCAGAGGGCCAAGAGAATCAACAGGTAACCTTTTCTTATGTGGTGCCACATTCCATCTCCGTCCCGGCTGCTGGATGTCAAAGGACAGGATGTTAAGGAACAGAGAAAAGTGGTACGGCTGAGTGGCAACCATTGTGTTTCCCTGCTGCCACTGAGGTGACAGAGGCGAAACATAAATTCCTGCAACCTGATTTCTTGTCCAAGTTGGTAGGACATCCGACTGCAGCAATGGGAGAAATCTTAATTATGTTGTTCCGAGGCAAAATTAGGTAGCTATGTACTTCCCCCCACAAAATTCGAAATTCCACCAACGCTGAATGATATTGATTACAATTCTCTCAACCCTTATACTTAATGACTACCAAAGAAATACCAAATGATTAGGCCTGGGCGGGGGTTCGCGTAATTCCACTATGCGGAACTCCGTGAAGTGACAAACTCTGCAGCGCTCCGTGGAGTTTCACAAGCGGTGGAGTGATGTAAGTCGCGCTGCTCTTGCTGATTTTTAGCACCATGAGTTTGTCCCTAGCTGTAAAATCAGCACGAATGGCATCACGCACAGCGCAAGAGGGTGCAGCTTCTTTCTGCTGCTCGAGTAGATGTTCTATCGAGCGACCGCTCCCTCAACCCGAGCAACACGTTTCTCAGCGCGAGCAATAACAACCTGCCGCGACTTCCCGCGTTGAGAAATGTCACCAGGAGATGTTCTTGCATTGGATTTTCCTCGCTCTAGCCACGAGAGAGGAAAAGCTCCGCTATGCAGAGTTTTTTGGAACTCCGTGCTCTATACAAAGTGGGAAAAATCAGCAAACTCCACGAACAGAGCGGAATTTTACGCCCAGGACTACAAATTATTAGAGCTACTCACCTCTGTTTTGGTGTAGTCAAAAGACTGGGTGTTATTGTAAAGGCAGCAATGTCCATTCACTCCCAAATTCGTTTGATTATGTTATACTTATTTGTACAAATTGGGATGGGTTTGTTCTCTAACTTATTGTTAACAGTCTCCATCCTATCGTGGCAGGGGTCGCATATTTAATGCCCAACTGCATTATTGTAATGCCTTTATGGGCTCTGAGCGGTTTCACCCAAAACGAACCTTTAAATATTTCATCCCGTTCAGAGAGTAGCCATCGCTTTGGCAAATAACTTAAAGAAAAGTGACCATATTAGCACCAAAAGTGTGGTGACACCTTATTTCCTGCTAGTTTCGGACAGATTCACATTTCATATTCTGTGCCTAGCCAGATAGTGTGTTCTCGATGAAATGAAACCCCTAATAATCCCTATAAAAAAATCGTACAGCCGGTGCTCGTTCTGGGATTGATGGTCCGCAGAAGAAAAGTTGCAAAACTAACACTCCCATAAGAGGATAAGAAGTTTTAAGATCACACTTGCAAGTTACAAATAGCCCTTCTTGCTTATTCTGGCCTCATTTTTCAACTCCACCTTTCATAGTAAATTGAAAGCATTTCTCTTGTATGACAACAATTTTCTTTTCTGATGAGCATCGCTATTTAGAGCAGAGACCAGAGATAATTTACTTTATGGAGAAAGTTTATAACCATGCTTATCCACTCTTCCGCACCTAGAACATTCCTCGCAAACTGTTAGGGTGCTGATCACACTGGAATAAGCACAGCTAAGAGCTGCAAAATCTTTGATGTGTTCGAGATTAGGAGTGCTAATTCCCCAGAGTGGTGGAATGCCTAATGAATGATAGTAATGATAGTGCTGCTGCTTCTCAAATGGGACCACTTTAAGGGGCTGATTATGATGACGGAGGGACCGCCATCGGACCCATGATATCCGCCCGCCATATTACCATGGCGGGCGGATAGGTGGCGGTCGGAAAGACCGACAGCCATGCATCCAATGGGCTCCTTGAGCCCGCCAGTGCGTCGGAGGGGAATCATATCCCTACAACGGTGGCGGTGCCTACCAGGCACCGCCTTAGGGATATGATGTTCCTTTCCGCCTGCCTTTTCATGGCGGTTAACCTGCCATGAAAAGGCAGGTGGAAAGGGGCTTTGGGGGCCCATAGCGAGCCCCCGTTCCCCCCTGGCCCTAAGCTGTGGGTTTTGGGGGCCATATCCCTGCACCATGTGGTGGCACAAGGAAACGCAATCCAACACGGAGCGAAAAATTGAGGTAGTGGCCAAATCCATCGGAATAAAGCCGGAGACGAAGATCTCTCGATCTCTGAAGCTCCACATGTAGCTTCAAGCCCCCTCTCATCTATAATCGATCTTATATCAGACTCCCCAATGGAAGGAGTCTTTGCTGCCTCTTTTCTTCAAAATCTAGGGCAAAAGATAGAGAGAAATCTAGAGCTGATCCCAAAGCTGTTTGGGCTCTCAGAGGCAGCAGGTGCCACACAGCGTGAATATCAAACAGCGAAGGACATCGGTGGAGCAGTCCCTCAATTATTGCCCACAAACGAAACACATAACACTGTAAGTAGAGCTCTACTATGGCAGTCTACAAAGATGACGTTCAGATAGACCTCCTACAATCAATAGCACTACGCCTAGTCAACTTAAGTAGTAAAGTGGAGGCACTGGAAGATAAGATCACAAGAAACCTGGAGATTAAACCGTGCTCTTGTTCCTGTGCAACGATAATTGACAAATGGGCGTCCCTTTCGAAGATTTTAGGGGATATAGTGGAGATGGCGAAAGAGAGTGGGGTTACAACAGCACCTACTACAATAAAAAATGCCCCAGCATCAAGCATACATGATCTTGGAGAAGGAAGGAGCTCTGCTAAACCCTACGGTAAAGGTATACTCAGAAAATAAACAGGGGCTAGGGTCGGGGAGCCCCGTGCTAGAGGCCGAAGCAACATCGGATAAAACACAGGTCAATGACACTGAAATGGTCCAGCTCATAACGAACAGCCAAGCATCTGGATCCCCAATACCCTTAATATCTTCAGTTAATCCAGACGCACACCTGTCAAGGAGAGCGAAAAAAAAGATGAGAAAACAACTCAAAAAATCTAAAGCAAAAAGGGGACAATTGCAGCTTCTAATCACAAACCAGTCCACTGCACAAAAGGAATCTAAGGATAGACAGTTTTACCCGATATTTACTGGATAAAGGGGTTCTAAAAAGGGCTCCTTAATGGGCCTGCCTGATGGATACTCCATAGAACAGGCAACAACTGTAAAACAAATGCAGGCCCAGGTTCCCCCGTCACCATAAGAACTCATTTAGCACCAATAGCAGAAGCAGGAATACGCCCTGCAAAGGCGGACGCCAGCACCCAAGCCATGGCAGATATTCCTATAAAGGAAATTGATGCACCCCTGCAATCCCAGGCAATAACGGCGCAGAAGACAATGGCAATAGGCACACTTGGGAAGGATGCTGGCAACCCACAAGGAAACAGGCAGAATCAGTCAGTCAGTCCAAGTTTTGCGAATAGCTCGGAATCTCAGGAGCAAGGAACAGAAGAAGCTCCACCGACTGATGCAAGTACAAGCATTTTTGAAGTGGTATTTACGCCCAGATATTACATCAAGGGTCAACATGACATCCTGAAGAGGAGTAATATTCTCCGTCTCTTTAAGCACGTAGCCACACTGAAACAAATCCAATCAGAAGACCTAGAATGGGTCAGATTCAAGAAACTCCAGGGGGACACGCATGGTGATTCAACACTGGTGGGTTTGAGGCATAAGAATCTCCTTAAGGCGGTATTGGGTGAACTTCAGCAATTTGCTGAATGGGGCATAGACGTTCAGCTCCCACAGCAAATTAAGTACTCACATGTTCTCTTAGAAAACAGAGGGGAAAACGGGGCTCGCTCCATATTCAATCAATCAATCAATCAGGGAATTTTAAGCACGCTACTCACCCGAGAGGGTCTCAAGGCGCTACAGCAGTTCCGTTCATTCGAAGAGCCAGGTCTTGAGAGCCTTCCTGAAGGGTTTGGTAAATTCCTGGATGACGCTGAAGAGTTCCTTGGAGTTGCTGGAATTGGCGAGGATTTTATTGTGGATGAAACACCTTTTGGTGGTTCTGATGCTTTGGTGGTATTTCATCATGGCGTCCTTGTAGGTGGTGTAGTTATCAGGTGTCTTGCTGTTTCTCCAGTTCTTTTCCAGGCGTCTGCAGGTGCGTCTGGCTTCTTGGAGGTCAGTGGTAAACCAGGCGGCTTTCTTGGGGCGCTGTCTGTTGGAGTTGGGTAGCGGGGCGAGCTTGTCTGCGCAGTTGGAGATCCATGTGTGGAATTCCCTGGCTGCGAGGTTGGCGTCGGTTGCAGCAGTGGGGGTGTTGCGGTAGAGGGTGGAGTTGAGTTGCTCCTCGGTGACTCTGCTCCAGTTCCTTCGAGGGGGGCGCGGAGCGAGTTTTGGCGGCTTGGGTTTGTCGACAAGGAAGTGTACGCAGTGGTGGTCGGTCCACGGGGGTTGCGTGGTGTGGCTGAAGTGGATGCTGTTTCCTCCTGCGAAGATGGGGTCGAGGGTGTGTCCAGCCTCGTGGGTCGGTGTGGTGATGAGTTGTTTCAGTCCGATGTTGGCGAGGTTGTCCCGGAGGGTGGTGGAGTTGGGGTCGCTGGGGTTGTCGAGGTGAAAGTTCAGGTCTCCGATGAGTATGTAGTCCATGGTGGCAATGGCAAGCGGTGCGATGAGGTCGGTGATGGTGTCGGCGAAAAGGGCCTGGGGGCCGGGGGGTCTGTAGGCGAGGGTTCCACGGAGTGTGGAGTTGGGGCTGGTCTGGATCTGGAAATGCAAGGGTTCTGCGGCGGGGAAGGTGTCGCTGGAGGTGGAGAGGCGGAGGGAGTTTTTGTGCGCAATGGCGAGACTTCCTCCCGGGTGGTTGGGGCGGTCCTTCCTCTGGATCTTGTAACCGTCCGCGATGGTGATGTCAGGGGCGGAAAAGGCGTTGGTCCAGGTTTCTGTGAAGAAGGCTACGTCGGGTGAGAGTGTGTCGAGGAAGTTCCAGATCTCCACGGGGTGTCTGTGCATGGAGCGCACGTTGAGGAGGATGCATCTTAGGGCGTCGGTGGTGATGGCGGCCGGGGCGGTGGTGAAGGTCTGGCGGCAGTGGCGGTAGGAGAACTGGCCGTGGGTTGTGTTCGGTGTGGACTGCTGGCAGTTGTTGTTTCTTCCTGGGTTGAGTGCGAGGTGGGCGGCTGAGTCGTATCAGTGGATTGTTCGAGATCCAGGGTTCCTGGTGCTGGTCGCGGACGGGCGCAGACAAGCTTGCCTTTGGCGCACCAGCGGCCCGACCGCACATCGGCCACCATTAAATAGGAAAGGGGGGAGGGACGAGCAGCTGGGAGGCGGGAGCTGGGACAGTCAGGGGGAGGGACCGCAGGGGCAGCAGCGGCAGGAAAAAGGACGCAAAGAAAACACAACAGAGCGATAAAATAACAGAATAAAAACGGAGTAACAAACAGAATAAACAGCAATAGGATGAAAACAGCAATTGAAAATGAAAATTGCCAAGGCAGTTACAAGCGCAACAAGGGCAAGAATACAGACACAGCAGAAGCGAGGATACGAGCAAGACCAGGCGGGCACAGAGTGGACAGGCAGCGGCCTCGAACACCTACCAGGTGGAGGCCAGCAGGGTCAGCGGCGGAGCAGCGCAGAGCGGAGCTGCTGGGGAGAGAGCAGGCCTCAGACCAGGGGTCAGAGGGCTTGATCGTGCTCCCCCGCAGCGGCCGCCATTAAATAGGGAAGGGGGAGGGACGAGCCGCTGGGAGGCGGGAGCGGGGACCTTCAGTGGGAGGGGCCGCAGCGGCGGGGAAAAGGACGCCAAGAAAACACAACAGAGCGATAAAATAACAGAATAAAAACGGAGTAAAAAACTGAATAAACAGCAATAGGATGAAAATAGCAATTGAAAATGAAAATAGCCAAGGCAGTTACAGGCGCAACAAGTGCAGGAATACAGACACAGCAGAAGCGAGGATACGGGCAAGACCAGGCGGGCACAGAGCGGACAGGCAGTGGCCTCGAACACCTACCAGGTGGAAGTCAGCAGGGTCAGCGGTGGAGCAGCTAAGAGCGGAGCTGCTGGGGAGAGAGCAGGCCTCAGACCTTGGGACTTTTAGTAATGCAGGCGATAGTAGCAGCCTGCCCAGTTTTAACACCTCAGCTAACATGGTCACCTGCCACAACAATCCTCGAACAGTACATGCCAGTCTCACCGCCCAGTACCACACAGGAACTCAAAAAACGCAGCAGTATTATTCCTAACAAAAATTAAATTCAATCCCGCTGGATAGAGGAAAGGGACGTAAATCCGTTCCAGCAACAAACCACAATAATTTCCTGGAATATCGCAGGGATCAACAAAATTGTAGAAGGGGAACATATACAGGACTTTCTGACAAGGGGCGATATATTATGCTTCCAAGAGACCTGGACCCTGGCCAGCACCCCTCTGGCAGGGTTTTATGAATATCACGCTGCAGCAATGAAAAAGAACATTTTCAGCCGACCATCAGGTGGACTCTCTATCTTTCTGAAGCATGCCTGCCGATTTGTGGCTACAGAAGTTCAAACTAGGACTCCCGAGCTTCAAGCCCTTTTGATTAAAGGTTTGCATTCAAATTTTCTACCACTTCGTCTCCTGCTAATCAATTGTTACATCAAACCTGTATATACCAACACAAAATAATCTATGGATGCCCTGACAAATTCACTAGATGACCTTTTATCTAAATATAAGACTCATCAAGTAATTATCGTGGGGGACTTCAACTTAAGGGACCTAGACAAAACACCTAGCGCTCCGAGGCGCAGGGGTCGGGGAGAATCATTATTTAATTTACTTAACAACTTCAAGCTTATTACAACCCATGCTCTAAAGGAGGCATGCACACCACTATGGACCCCGAAACCAACCTTTAGGAAGATCTTGACGATTGATTACATCTTGGTTAGTGAAAGCATTTCAGCAGGATTGATAGATTTCGAAGTTGTAGATAGGGCTGAAAGTGATCACAGGCCTCTGAGGGCCACACTACAACTAGAGGCACCGTTAGCTACCTCCTGTAATCCAATCGGGGAGGCGAGAGGAGAAGAAACTCATAAGGTTCCTCAACGGATCAAGTGGTCAGTGAAAATTGGAGACAAAATGATAGCATGGATCGAATTAAAGTAGCATGGTCCCGAATCACTAAAATATGTCTCATCAATAAAAGGCTGGTAGAATATAGTAGGAGATCTACTATCGTACCTGGGAAACGGACAGCAACAGCACTCTGGCAATAAGCCCTTTCCGATTATTGGCTATCCACATTTTTCTAAGGACATAATTGACGGCAAACGAGCCATACGAAAGGCCCTGTTAGTCAGGAAAAGAGGGAGAATCCCATGAGGGGGTCTCTCCCCCACAGATCTGAGGTCAGCTTACAAAAGGGAGGTTTGGAAGCAAAAGAGAGAACATATTGAAAAGGAATGGCTGAAAGTATTCTCCCTGATGAAAGAGAAGAACCTTAGCAGTCTCTGGAGGCATATTAATCAGCTGAGCAACCTGTGGAGGGTCAAGAGTGAATGGGGTTGCCGAGAGTGACTGGCTAAGCCATGTAAAGCATCTATACATGAGAAACTCATCGAAAGAAGTCTCCACAGAAGAAGCAACCAAGAGGGAAGCAGGGCAACATAGGCCAATTACAGTAAAACATCAGATTTTTCCCCACAATATAGAAAAAGGTCATGTAGTTCTGAATAGCCCAGAAGCAGGACACTGCAGACCCCAGGCACAACATTCAAAGCCAATGCGGTCATCGAAACAATTAAGAAAATGAGGAATGATGGAGCACCAGGACCAAACGGGTTACCAGCTCCAGTATTTCAATCGGCACCTGACTTTTGGGCAGCTGCCCTAACACCACTTTTCAATAACATCTTTTTAACAGCAAGGATACCGGACTCCTGGAGGGGCTCCATACTCTGTCCGATTTTCAAGAAGGGCGACCGCTCCAAACCTGCAAATTATAGGTTAACCGCTCTTCTTGATATAGAAGCAAAGTCCTATGCACGCCACCTTATGAAAGCTTTGGAGCAATGGGCACAAGGAGAAGGCATCATTCCACCTTATCATTCAAGATTTAGGTCACATTCTTCTACTATGGATAATGTCATAGTACTAGCCCATTTATCATCCCAGGCAGTTAAGAAGAAGAGCCTTCCGCTGTTTTGTTGTTTCATCGATTACAGCACTGCCTTTGACAAAGTTGACTGCAGAAGGCTATGGTAGAAACTACGCAGATGGGGGATCCCTGCATCTTTACTAAAAGCAATAGCATCGCTATACGAAGACGGGTCAAAACGAGTGCTAACACGGTGTCATCAAAGATTTTCACAGACAGTGGTCTTAAACAGGGCTGTGTACTGTCTCCTCTTTTATTCAATCTTTACACTGCAGATATGGGGGCCGCCCTGCAATACGCCTGCCTAGTTTCTCCAAGGCTGGGCAGGATGAGGTGCCAGTACTACAATATGCAGATGATACAGTAATAATGGACCATACTAGAGTTTGCCTTCAGAGAGCCCTGAATGCGCTAGATTGTTTCAACCAAGATAACCATTTACTGATCAATCAAGGGAAGACCAAGGTAATGGTGTTTGGCAAACACCAGCACAAAAAGCAAGCCCATTGGTTCATTGGAGATCAGCGAATCGACACAGTAGCAGCTTATAGCTATCTTGGGGTATGGCTCTCAGAATGGCCCACCTCAAATATTCATCTAAAGCATCTTAAAACTAAGGCCAACAATGTTACTCATCTGCTAAGACAATTAAGCCACCATTTGTTAAGTCCAACAGCTGAGCTGATACTGACAGTCTTAAGAGCAAAACTACTTCCTGCCATCAGCTATGGTCACCTGGCCTTTCCCGGAGAGTTGGACAAGTTCCTAAATACAAGTCAAATCAAGGCATTCAAATCGGTGTTCCAAATCCCGCGAGCAGCAAGGAAATCAAGGCTAAGATTGGAGCTTGGCCTTCGGAGGCCAGACTTGATAGGCCAGGGGGACTTGATAAAGTTGTACATCAAGATCTTGAGGACCCCGGAAGACTCACTTAGACACCAGCTAAGGTCCGTTTTCGAGGAGACAGGCACAGCCTGGCAGATTAGCCTAAGCCAGGCCATCAACACTTTAAAGATAGAGGCAGCAAGTCTACAACTATCCAAAATTCCTATATACTCTTGGAAGAAAGCGGTAAATAAGCAGGTTCTGGAAACATCATTTGCTCTTGACATCGAATCCCTCAGTACCAGTTCGCTCACAGAACCACTGGGCAATTCATATATTTTGGGAAAGGCTCAAACGTACCTGCGGGAGGCCCTGTCAGTGGAGGCTCGCAGGAAAATACTCTCTATGAGACTCATCACGCTAGGTATCACAGACTTTAACCCAGCGCAGGCTCAGAAGGGGGTGAGCATTGATTGCAGGCTATGCCTCTTTGTTAAAGAATCCTGGCTACACCTTCTGTGCTGCTGCCCTAAATTGAACAAAGAGCGATTGCATCTTCTTCGCCCGCTGCTCATTGCAAGTGGAGTAAGGACCTGCAGGGAGGCCTCAGCTTTGTGTTTCTCAGACTCAACGGCAAGAAACTTTGCAAAACTGGGGAAATTTACGCACATAATTAGGAGTGCCATAAAGTAGGTGTCACAGGGAGAGGCTGCCTCTGCGCTAGTTTGATGGCCCTCTTTCACCTCCTGTTATTTGGGTCTCACAAAGGGGTGTTTGTGGCCAGGGGGGGGACCCTGTGTGGCATCACTAGGGTCAATATTTTTACTTAAAGCTCGTTTTTTATAATTTTAGAATCGCCCCAGTTCCTAAACTATTTTTAAATAAATCCCAGAGAGCGTGTACAAATGAATCGAGGGACCCAAGCCCTCGTAAGGACGATGGCACCGAAGGACTGGGGTGCGGGCAGGGGTCTAAGGCGAAATTGTTCTTAACAATTGTTGTATGTTAATAGATGTTATTTATTTTATTTTATTTATCTATTTTTTTCTCTTCTTTTTTTCTTTTCTTTACTGTAATGATTTTAATTAATCAAACAGTAAATTTAAAAAAAACAAAAAATGTGGCGGCACCGCATGGTGCCTGCCACGTAGTGCAGGGATCTGTCAGGTGTCCCCATTTTGCATTGCGGCAGGTGCTGCAGCCAGCAGCACCCTCCACAATGCAAAAAATAGGCATTGCGACCTCCGTGGTGGCGGTCGCATTGTAATGCCTATGTCGGGACTGCCGACAGCCTGTTGGGCGGTCCTATTTCCTATAGGGTCCGCCCGCCATCCTAATCAGCCCCTAAGTTAGCAGTGATGCATTTGAGTTTCCTGCACCTTTGTACTGCAGGGACCTGAGTACGATCCTAATTTGTGAAAATGTGAGTTATTAGAAAAACAACAATTTTGTGAGAAAATCCACATTTGAATAGAAAAGAAAACCATAGAAACATCAAAAAGCTGGAATCAAATTTCAGGTCTGAAAGATGATAAAAATCTTAAAATGCACAAATTACAACAATTTGTTAGAACTGTAGATTGTTTTCAAACGCTTGCAATATTCCTTTAACTGCGACCTTAAAAACAAGCATTTGCAATGCAATAGGTCTCGCATTTACGCGAGTTTAAGCTATTGGTATTGTAAATGACAATGCCTTTTATTTATGTTTTAAAAACGAAAACATTAAAAGGCGTTATTTGCAATGTCAATAGCTCAAACTCGCGTAAATGCGAGACCTATTGCATTGCAAATGCTTGTTTTTTTTATAACTCTGGAGGAGGCGTAGCTCTCAAGGCGCGAGGGGTTGTTTATACGGTTTACGCGTCGTCCCTGGGGAGGCAAGCGAGGAATGTGGAAAGCCAGGGAGATGAGCTAACGGAAAATTGGGGAAGTAAGGAGAGGGGGGACTGGAAGAAAGTAACTATTCAAGGGGGCAGGCAGGTACCACAAGCAAACGTTTGGAATACTAAACTAGGATCGCAAGGGCACATGCCATTTTGAACAGATATTTTGGGTTTGTTGTCAAAGGTTGGGAGGGGGGGGCGTGAGAGGCCAGGGTGGAGTGTTTTAATGGAAGGAGGATGGCATAGCGCTTAAGTGTTAGCAAGCTGTCGGGGCTAACAGAATGTATGGCTCAGTCAAAGAAGTTATGGGGTCCCAGCTTGTTCCCAAAAAAGCAGCCATTTGCACTCTAAGCAAAACACAGTCGTAGATTTGTTCCTCCCAACTGGAAATGTCATTGACTTTACCATTCCAATAAATACCCTGACAGGAATATTTGCTTAAGGCAAAATGCTGCACTAAGAGCTCACCGAAAATGAAGCTGTACCAACAACTAGATGTATAGGAACCCCACATATGAACACCTCATTATTTAGCAAGACACACAGGCCGCATTACAAATCCTTTCACCAAGAATACAAATATATAAGATGAAGCCAGTTACATAACACGAGGTCTCCGCCCCGCCCCACATGGACACACGCTGGCCGGAGACAAAAGGCAGCTGGAGTGTGTGTGACCCTCGACACGCCCGAGTCCTGCAGCGGAAGCAGCTCCCAGCGCCTCTGAAAGCAGATACTTCAGCTTGTGTTTTTCTTTTTAACGTGAAGCCTTTGTTTATGCTGGTGCATGTTATCACGCTAGGGATTGAAAAGAACGGCTGTGTGCACGTACAAATCAGCAGGGAATGGTCTACAAAACAATGCTAATTCGGCCTGTTTGTGATCTGTAAGTGATATGAAGAGCACTATTTGCATTGTACATCCACCCAAGACAATCTCACACAGACTTCATTGGTACACAGGCAAATCAGAAATTACAAAAAATGGTACCCTTGGATCAAATGTCAAAGTAAAAGAAGCACTTATTTGTGAACAAAAAAGCACAAAAAAACGTAATGGAGATTGCAGGGATAGGATGACCTGTGGCTCTGGCAGAGGCGTGGTACAGAATACCAACACCAGCCCGAGGAAGTCGGCAGTAACTCTTTCGTGCCCTTTGCGCAACTCACGTTTATTTTGCTGTGGCCCGGAGCACCTCAGAATGTGCACAATCCTACACCACGACTTGCAAACTGCGATGATCAAAGAGCAAATACTGCTTACTCATAAAAGCAATTTTCTCAGGCCATTTACAGAGGCTCGAAAGTAAAACAGAAGGCAGGAGATAAGCAAGGTCAGGCAGGAGGGGTGCAGCAGGGCCGGATCTGGAGCAGCACCAAAGCATTAATACTGCTACCTCCAGGAAATCAACCCCACCTTCACTGCTAGAGTGCACACTTAGAAATAACAAGAGAGGAGCGGGGACGAGAGGGGCGGGGGCGAGGGCGAGCGAGCGCGGCAGCCTGCTCAGCTGACCAGACGCTCGTGCGTCATGGCCTTTTGCCGGCATGTGTTTACAATTATCGGCACGCGTCTGGGCACGATAATTGGAAACACATGTCTGCCGCGCGTACCCATCCCAAAAAGGCCAGCCACGACGCACGAGCGTTTGGACTGCTTCTGAAAGTCACTTACTAAAAGTCTTCGCCTCTAGCAGCGCTTGCGCGCTACTCGAGGCTCGACCTAAAAAGGATTGTGGATGATGTACATCAGCAAAAATAAAGCAGGTGGGGGAAAGGGGCATAAAAACAAAGTGACAGAAAGGGCTAACGTCAAGAAAAAAAGTGATCCATGTGCAGGGATAAGAGCTCACCCAGTCCCCTCCCACGCATAGGCACAGAGGGAGAGCTTAAAGCACCCTGACTGGTCCAGTAGATAGAGACTCCACATTGCGCACCCCAGCCAATGTGCCACAGTTAAATTTGGTACTTTGGGTTTTCTCAGTGACCAAACCCACACTTGAAGTGCTTGACTTCCTTCCACACTCTGAGTAAACATCTTCATCTCCTCCGTAATGTAGGACAACCTTTACTGTCAGATTACTAACAATCAAACCAAATCATTTAATGTAATTCTAGGCATCAGGTTTCTAGCAGTCTGGTTTATATTCTGCCTACTCACAGGGATAGTTTTCTATTAGGAATTGATGTAAATTAGCTTTTAATTTCTATATGTAATATTCCTCCGCCTTTCTTCTAATTGTAAACCTTACATAGGAATGAACTATTTTTTAAAAGGTTTTATAAAAACGTCCTTGAAAAAACACTACAGCTCTAAAGAATTGCTAAACCATACAAAGCTGAATGCACCTTTACCTTCCACGTCGATTATATTAGCTTCCAACATATTGTGATCAGTATCATCTAAAGCAGGTGTGAGTAATTCCTCAAGTAATGTTTAATGCACCTAGCTATCCGCTTGGTGCCCTCCTGCAGTGCTTTTGCTCTCTTTTAGATTTAAATCTACTAAAACATGTTCCAAAATGTTTATCCATTCTTATTTCATTTATTAATTTAAATCTCCGATACTCATCATTCCCTAAATTATTAACCTCACTTTGGACATATTTGCATGAACTTCCAATGATTTTTTGCATTGTTCTAAAATCCAAATTGTGATATTCTAACTCGTTGTTGAATGTATTTAGCGAACCAGCCCACAGCACGTTTCGAACCTCTTCACGTTCCTTTTTCAGGGGGGTGCAACAAGGCCGTCAATATAATTATCCACTTTGTGTAACTGAAATCAATACATGGGTACGTGGCATTTAGTATAAAACATTTAAACTGTTGTTGCACTAAGTCTCTTTAGTTATACCTGCATGTTTTACTGTAAGTAAATCATGTCATTTCCTGCTCCTTGTGCATTTTTATATGTAGGCTTCCTGTGCGTCATTGAACTGTTTATCTTGGCATCATTCTGATCCATTTCACAACCACATGATTGACTATTCTATAGCATTCACGTTCCCTTCTTATTCTCAATCCACTTGCATCCTGTTGAGTCTGTTTTTAAGGAAAGCACGAATATATTGATCATTGCCTACATTGGAGTTATGCAATTAATTGGAAAAAAATTAAAATTCACCACCAGCGTCTCTGTTTCTAGTTATGAGTTGGCTCCTTTCATCGAGGCTGTTTTGGAGTTAGCTAATTTATTCACCTTATGAGCAAACAGTCTTCCACGCAAACGCTGCATTCCTAGTGTAGTATTTTCCTTTTTCAAATTTTAGTTGTGTCAGTTTCCTTCTCTCAGTGCCATCTGGGAGTCTTTAATTGAAATATTTTTCTAATGATGGCAAATCGTTGTGCAACTTTTCCAAGTCTGTCTTTCTTATTTGTTTCTTCCTCGAGGCATAAGCTATTACAATCCTACTTAGATAAGATTTTATGAAGCTTTTAAGGTTTTCCAAGCAATGGTAAACTTTTTTCACTGATGTTTCATTCTCAATGTGTAACCTATTTCTTGCTCATTTTTTTGTGTTAATGTTTCATTTCGCATTATGATTCATAGAGCTTCCATGTGTACTATTGCACCATATCTGCTACATGTTTACTTCTGTCTTATGTCTGCCACTTCTAAAATATTTTTGTTCCATAAAATTTGGTCTACACAAGAGGAGCAACTGTGTGCCGTGGAATAATATGTATAGTCTCTCTCTTTTGGTTTGTCTAATCTACAGGCATCAATCAGATGGCCTTCTGTCATCAATATCTTCACTGCTGGCATATTCTTCTGATCTCGGACTTGTCCTTGGGCACTTCTATCTAACAAGCAGTCCTCAAGAACGTTAAAATGATGTACGATAATTATCATCTCCTTCTAAAAAAGAAGCCAATTTTCTTCTTAATGTATTAGACAAAGACTTTAAGTTACTTTTTGGATAGTAAATGTTTACCACTCTTATTTTTTTATCATTTATACATTGTAATTGTAACTGTATTTATATAGCGCTTACTACCCTTACCGAGACATTGAAGTGCTTTTCAGTGAGTAGCACGCTACTCCGGAACCCAAAGGATTAGTGGTGGATTAGTATAGGGAAATATAAGTTGTTAATTTGAGCGATGAACATATGAGTCTGTTAGTTTGATTGAATGGGATAAAGGAGGGATAGATGAGGGAAGAGTCTAATAGTGTTATTCGGGAGATCATTGTAGTAAAATGAGGTTTGGGTGAGTCAAGGAGGGATAGAGGAGGGAAGAATCAAGAAAGGATCTTAGGGAGATCATAAAATGACATGTGGGATGAGTCAGAGAGTGGAAGTAGAGTATATATTGAGAGAGGTATAGGATGAGACATAGAGTGCATTGGAGGGAATTGAAGGTTTTTTTATGTTGCCTTTCTTTCTTTCTTTCTCCCTTGCTTTCTTTCTTTCTTTCTCCCTTGCTTTCTTTTTTTCTTTCTTTCTTTCTCTCTTTCTCCCTTGCTTTCTTTCTTTCTCTCTTTCTTTCCTCTGTAGGAGTAAAGTAATAAATATGTACATACATAACTACATAGAAAGGGTATACATGTATAAGGAAAATAATAAAGAGATTTAAAATTGCATTGCTTAAAGTTCCATATGTGCAATCTTGAGCGGATTTTCCTTTGTTATATGTATTTGGTGATTTTATTCCTGGTACAAAGCGGTCTTGTTCCATCTATTGCTTTGTGGGTGATACAAAGCATCTTAAAGGTGGACCTTCTGGCAACCGTAAACCAATGTCGGGCCCTTAAGACAGGGGAGATGTGGGCTTGTGGCTTTACATGTAGGAATAGTCTGGCAGCAGAGCTCTGAATTTCTTGTTGTTTTTTCATAGTTGATAAAGATGATCCGTGGAAGACGCCATTGGCGTAATCAAGTTTAGACAGTACAAGAGAGATAGTGACTTGGACCTTGTGTGGAAATCTTAACTGGGGGAAGATGCGTCACAGAGTTTTCATGGTAATGAAACTTGATCTTGCTAACTTGTCCACTTGGGCATTCAATGATAATTTGGAGTCCATGGTAATTCCAAGGTTTCTTAATTCCTTAGATACTTTAGGAGGTGGTCCTGATCGTCTGGCCAGGCGTTGAGTGGGTCATAATTTTTCTAATTGCCAAATGTGAATATTTCTGTTTTGGAAGCATTCAATTTGAGGTGGCTCCATGTCATCCACTGATCAACAACTCTGAGGCAACTGGAGATTTTTCAGTTTCCAATGTCTTTTGGGCTTTCCAGTTTGAGAAGTGTTTATGTGTCATCTGCATAGTTTTAGCATGTGAGCTGAAATTCATTGACCATTACTGGTACTGACTTCATGTTGTAAAGCATGTATGAGATGATAGAGCATTGAGGGACATCTGATTTAACGAAGTATGGTTTGGATGAAAACGGGGAGTATGGATGGCATTTGTCCTGTATTGTAGGTAGTATGTGACCCAGTCAAGAGCAGTCCCCTCTATGCCGCCTTTGTAGAGTCTTTGGATTAGAGTTTCATGGTCTTCTGTGTCGAAGGCAGCTGAATGTTCCAAGAGAGGCAGTGCAGCTACCCGGTTCCTGTCTACTGTGTTTTTAAGGTCATCCCAGATGGCGATGAGGGCAAATTCTGTGCCTCTTCCTGGACGAAATCCTGTTTAGAAGTTGGGCATGTAACTTGCAGTAAAATATCTTCCTTCCAAATGTCTAGTCATCCTATTGATTTTGAAATTCTTCTGTTTTTTTTTTTTAAAAACAAAAAGCTTAAACTTCTTCAGATGAATGTAAAGCAGTTGTGGTCCTCATTCCCCACCCATTGTATTTTAGCTTTTCTTATTCAGACTCATTCAAATAAGTTTCATACAAAATTGATAGGCTACTACATTCCAATGTTTAATCAAATTCTTCATTGGTTTAAAAAAAATATCTTTATTGAATTTTACATTTGAAAATTAATAAAAGCTTTGTTAGTACCGTAATTACATGCTTGCATGAGCAACTCGCCGTTGCAACAAAATAAATTCAAGTTGAGGAGATATTTAGAGCTGTCCAAAAAATAAGCTATCAAACGTTTGAGTAGGGACTTCAGGGATGGTTTAGAATCTCATAGGTTCTCACATTCATCTGGCAAGGTGTGATGCAGGTTTGAATATACCAAGCAGTGTCTATAAATTACTCATAATAATTCAAAGCTTTCGTGTCATGATTTGAGTACAATACCCAACAACGGCAGTCTATGGTGGGTATCTTCCAACTTTGGGCCCAGTTCCAGCAATATGGAATCCTAGTTGACCACAGTTTTGTCCGTACCCGCTTTGTATCTCAGACGCCTTCCATGATGTTATTGATAACAGCTTAGTTTGACTCTCCATTTTTTCCTGTAAACAGTTATCTCTGTTTCTTATCTAGCTCTGTGAAATGTTAAATTAGTCAGAAGCAATACTAGCAGTAAAAGTAATAATAGGTCATTTATGTCCATGTGTTTGGTGGGCACTTGCAGACTAGTTCAACTGAAAATCCCTGTTTCATCAAAATTTATCATTAATTCTTTCCCTGAGAAAATGTATGTCGTAGATGGAAGAAATGTTGCTGTTCAGTCCTTCAGATATTTTAGAGAGTGCACTCTTTTGTTCGGGGAGTATAGACCTGTAGCATTAAAGGTTGCAGTTCTATCTGCTGTACTTGCTGAGACAAGAGGTCATGGGAAGCTTCATGGTTGAACATCCAGAGGCTCGAAACCATGGGTCTACAAGGGAATTCATAACTCTGCAAAGTCAAACCAATCCACTTTCCCCAATTCCATCCCCTAACAAACATCATCCAAAAATAGATGCATGGTAGTGAGACAAATGGCACCATGACCTTCTTGCACCCTTCTGGTGATGAGATCCTCACTTGCACCCACCTACAAAACTACTCACAATCACTGCAAATACCAGTGAGTCTGGCTGAGTAGGTACCTAATATGGCATTAGTCAAAATCAGAGAAACAAATAAAGTTATCTTTAAACATGAACCTAATAATAAATCACTCTATGTTTTTTAGCTGTAGCTTATTGTCACCTTCCTTGTCTTCATTTAGGACCTCTATGCAAATGGTCTCCACCCTTTGGGCACAAACGTTGATGAGGGCTTGTATTCAAAATGTATATGAGGGATGCCCATTGCTTCCCCAGATGGGAAATTCTATAGGATTTACTGCTGCACACAAAAAACAGGATGAAGGCATAGATCTACTTGAATTTTACTTTATGCTCATCAGGATATCAGGGAATGAGCTCAGTTGAGCTCTCTTCTGGGATCTGGAGGGTGTGACATCATAGTAGATGTAAAGTATTTTCTACTGAAATGAAACATAATACAGTTCTCAAACTGTCTTTACTCTTTGACTTGATAAAAATCAAACTTCATTACAGTGTCTTTATATTCATCAGAGGGGCCCACACTGTGTACTCTATCAAGAAGTATATCTTAAATATCCATCAAGATCTGGGCAAACATCTGTAGCAGAAAGCCCCATCCTTCCCAGCCTTTGTTCAATAGGTTATCCAGAGTCAGTTCTCCAATCTTCACGCTTATGGAAGGTCATTGTAAAGGACGCCTGCAAAGTCTCACAATTTCACTTTGATTTTGTTGCGCATCATGGATAAAACTTTATACAGCCTCATTATCGTCATCCAGCTTTTGATCTAGGTAACTCAACTTAGCTATCAATTGCTTCATAAATGTATTAATTTCTGACTTGATGGATTGTATTGCTGATAAGATCTCATTTTTAGTGTCAGTCTTCAGGATTGGAAGCAGCTGATTAGATCCTATGCAGCTATGTGTGCCCCCGTGGAGCATTGGCCCCTGTCCTTCAATGTAAGTTCACTCATTTCTGATGTCACTGTGCTTCTGCTCTGCAAACTTACCTGAGAGCTTGTTTTAGAATCATAGTGCTCCTTATCCCGATTCCACAATATCATCAGTGAGTGGCTTTTTGTTGCTCTGTAACGTCCTAGCATGTGGAATGAAGATTTGCCTCTTTACACTTATGCTGCTGGTTGTCCAAGAAATAGGTCATGGGCTATTGATCACAGCAGCAGAGAAGAGAGACCCAACACAAATACCTCCTTCTTCTGCCTTGCAGTACCACAGACCTAAATCGTTTAGGCAGGTGGCTCACTCGCTAAAAAAAAGTAACAAATAATAACTAGTACATGTTTGTGGTATTCCTCGATCCCTGCTGTTTACGATTACAACAGTGGTCCTCTGGTTGTAGATCACAACACTACAGGACATTTCAGACAATAGTATCTCATATTGAGTGACGAGGCCCTCAGACTGTTAGTAAATTATATTTGAGCTGGAAGTCAGATTGATCTCCCCATATCAGTGCAAACTAAGCTCCAGGCTGCAGATTCACCATGGGTTCAGATCTGAAGTTTTGTCTGCAGCCCAATAGGTTAGTCCTTGGAATATCTAACTGTAGGAGCCGACAGGTCGCTATGCCAAGCATAATGCCCGTAGACCATGTCAGCACCTCGAGGGAAACCAGAGACCAGACCTGGTTATCAGGTGAGACACAGAACTGCCCTTGTTCAGAGTCCTTATTTCTTCCAGTCGCTGTGTTTACAGCTTGTTTCACTCAAGACTGACTCAGCTGCAAGGATCACCAGCTTTTACTAGTTCATAAGAACTAGCAGTATGGGAATGAATCTTAAACTGGAAGATCACTTAAGACAGATGCTGCATGATGTCCTCCACTATTTTGTTTGCTGGGTACAGTACATAACATAGAAAGTCATCTTGCACTGGAGGTGTCAGGCTACTCAATTTGGAGGGCTCAATGACTCCCAGCTGTGTGACACACCAAACGTGAGGTAGCCACCGGGAGAGGAGTTAAACATTTCTTAGTGGCGCTCCCACTCTTGCCGATTCTCATTGTCTTCTCACTGTATCTCCCAGCTCCATTGTTTGGTGCCCCCTTGTTCTAGCAGCTCTCCTTGATCAAGGATGCTGCACAGGACCACTGGAGGTTGCCATGTTCTTTGGAAGGGTGGTCTGGGGTGCAGGAATATCAAACGCTTGCCACTATCTTGCTTATTGTGCACCTCGAAGTCAACTACATAGGACGATGAACAAGATTGGGTGAGTCACTGGTAACCAGTGAAGTACTTCTGGTGAAGGTGTTATGTGAACGCTAGGACATATTTGCAGCAGGAGTCTTATTGGTGAATTGAATCTTTTGGAGTGTGCTCAGGGGATAGACACTGCGGACCCAATATTATGGGTCATTGAGGGGCCAGATCAAAGTTAGGTCTAGTGCCACAGGTTAGGATTTCTGTATTGCTTGTAAGTGGTTCATGTTAAGTTGTAATTCAATGCACAGTCACAGGGTTTTTCAGTTGTAGTTTGCAGACTGAAAGTTGTAAGATGATCTGGGTGTCATTTGCGTAGTTGTAGCCAGTAAAATCATACGACAGGTTCAAGATAGTAAGGGGTGGTTAAAGGATGTTAAAAAAGTATGAGTCTGTTCAGCGCTGGGACACTCTCTGAGTGCCTGTGCACAATACAACTTTATTCATTCCATCATTCATTCATTTATAAATAGTTGAGCCCTAAGTGAGATCAATTGTTATTGGTCAGAAAGAAGAGAGATTGGACCCATCCTGTGAATCGTCCTGGAGGTTGACGGCTCGATTTAGTCAGATAGCTGTTAAAATAATTCCTTTTCGTTTAGTTTTGCCAGGTAAAGCAGTGTGATAGTCCCCCACCAAACCATACTATGAACAAACTTCACTCACTCTGTACAGAGGTCTTCATGGACAAGCCAGTCCCTCACCACATGGAAGCCCTGTTAGCTGGGAAGCTCCCTTCTAGACGCAGCCTTCACCCTGTACAGAGGTCTTCATAGAGAGGCCATTGATGCCGCGTTTTGGGCCAACCCTCCTACCATTCGTCCTCCAATGGACATTTTATTTTCCACCCGTAGAGGTGAAGGGGCAGTTAACATTACATCAATCAATTTCAATTAAAAGTGTAACCCATCTGGCTACACAATACGGACCAGGGATCAGTAACTATAATTAAAAAGATTTATTACAAATTAGCAATCAAGTTAAGGTACACAACACTTAGAACCATGCTATAAAGATACAGAGTAACAACTGGAAAAACCCAGCTTCCTAAAGAAGTGTAGGCATACCAGTATTACCAAACAAGGAGTTCAGTCACAGCAATACAAAAGATTAACAAAAGTATCTGATGGTCAGAGAAGTCTCAGATTTTCTCATCTATACATGAGTACATCTAAATCACCTAAATCAGAGTCCAAGCTAAGAGGGTGGTTTTTGAACCCAAAAGGATCTCAAAAATCTCCATAAGGGGAAAAAATAGAACAGGGCAGAAAGTTTTAAGTAGGAAGGTGTCAGCATTTCAGAAACTCGGTTAAGAGTCTTCTTGAGTCAGGGAATAAGTGTTAGCCTAAGCCACACTTAGAAAAGAATCAAAGGGAAGCATAGAGGTCTAAACCCCTCAAAATCCAAAGCAAAGTGTGGTAATCTCAGACGGTCTGAACAACAGTTACTTCTATCAGGATCCTGAGAACAACACCTCTCTGTACGCATCATCAGGGGTACTATTGTCTTCTTCCATTCTCACATTGCAGACAGCAACATTTGCAAAAGATTTCACACTTGACATGGGAACGACATTGTCTTCTCACACTCAGGTTAAGTTGTAACATTGCTGAATAGGCCTTTCAGTTAACCCTCTGGCTCTCCATGTTCTTTCATCAAGGTATTCTTCTCAGGCTCTCTCCTTCTATCACTAGTACAGTACTGTATCTATTCTTAAACTAACAATGCATGTGAATACCTGCAAGAAATATCATGTTACCAGAAAATGAAAAATAGTATTTTATGTAGCATGATAAACAGGCCTACTAAAGACAACTTAAAGTATTAACTCAGTGGTGCACATTTAATATATGTGTGCACATTTAAACACAAATGAAAATAAAGTCAGTACATTAGGTTCATATTACATGTGGCACACAGTAGAATCTAAAATGAATACGTGTATGCCTAAGAACTACATTTTAATGCAATATACGAAACATTAGTGTACACATTACATAAATCATATTCGTTTCTAATATAAATAAAGTTTCCTAACGTGAAGACAGTTTCTACTCGGACATCTAAACAGTAACGATCATTTAATGTTTAATGTGCACATTATGTAAATCGAATTCGCCTTTATAGTGAGTACATGCCTACTAAGTAAGGATGGTTTAGTAATATCTCATTTAATACAGTTTAAGGCACACAATATAGGTAAATCCTATAGTGAATGCACTTTAGTAATAATGTCAAGTGCAACTCTTATTTTAATGCCATTGGACCACAAGAGAACCATGTGCTAAGTGCATGTTCATGTTATGTCATTGTGACGTGTAAAGGTGTAGCCAAAATTGAGCTGCACCACTGCCCCCTCACCAAACCCTACTACGGGCAGCCTTCACCCTGCACACTGAGGTCTTCACAAAGAAGACAGTCTCTCACCAAACCCTACAGCCGTCACCCTACACCAATTCTCCACAGCCATCACCCTGTACAGAGGTATCCTGGGAGAGGCCACTCCCTCCAGACACCTAAGCCTCATTAGGTGGGCTCTCTGCTCCGCTCCTCATGGAGAGCCCACTCCCTCCACATACTCAAGCTTCCTTATATAGCCATACCAAAGGGGATGATGGACGGAGCATTAGAGCAAATCAAACACTCACCCCCAGTCAACTGATCTGGGTTTAATCCATCATCATTCTTTAGCTCACTCCACCACCCCAGTTCAGACATGGCCATATGCAAATCAGTCTGACCCTGTGCCTCATGGGAACAGTCCAGCCCGAACTGCCAAGCCATGTCTTCCCTGGACCGGAAACAAGCATCCTGGGACCGGTTTCGGGTTCAAAACCCTCATCAGCCAGGCTATCTTGAATCCAGTGGCAAAGTGAGCAAGGGACCCACGTCTGGGCATACCCTGCCAACTTAGGGCGAAAAAGCGATACCAAAGGGGATGATGGACGGAGCGTTAGAGCAAATCAAACACTCACCCCCAGTCAACTGATCTGGGTTTAATCCATCATCATTCTTTAGCTCACTCCACCACCCCAGTTCAGACATGGCCATATGCAAATCAGTCTGACCCTGTGCCTCATGGGAACAGTCCAGCCCGAACTGCCAAGCCATGTCTTCCCTGGACCGGAAACAAGCATCCTGGGACCGGTTTCGGGTTCAAAACCTTCATCAGCCAGGCTATCTTGAATCCAGTGGCAAAGTGAGCAAGGGACCCACGTCTGGACATACCCTGCCAACTTAGGGCGAAAAAGCGATACCAAAGGGGATGATGGACGGAGCGTTAGAGCAAATCAAACACTCACCCCCAGTCAACTGATCTGGGTTTAATCCATCATCATTCTTTAGCTCACTCCACCACCCCAGTTCAGACATGGCCATATGCAAATCAGTCTGACCCTGTGCCTCATGGGAACAGTCCAGCCCGAACTGCCAAGCCATGTCTTCCCTGGACCGGAAACAAGCATCCTGGGACCGGTTTCGGGTTCAAAACCCTCATCAGCCAGGCTATCTTGAATCCAGTGGCAAAGTGAGCAAGGGACCCACGTCTGGGCATACCCTGCCAACTTAGGGCGAAAAAGCAATACCAAAGGGGATGATGGACGGAGCGTTAGAGCAAATCAAACACTCACCCCCAGTCAACTGATCTGGGTTTAATCCATCATCATTCTTTAGCTCACTCCACCACCCCAGTTCAGACATGGCCATATGCAAATCAGTCTGACCCTGTGCCTCATGGGAACAGTCCAGCCCGAACTGCCAAGCCATGTCTTCCCTGGACCGGAAACAAGCATCGTGGGACCGGTTTCGGGTTCAAAACCCTCACCAGCCAGGCTATCTTGAATCCAGTGGCAAAGTGAGCAAGGGACCCACGTCTGGGCATACCCTGCCAACTTAGGGCGAAAAAAGCGATACCAAAGGGGATGACGGACGGAGCGTTAGAGCAAATCAAACACTCACCCCCAGTCAACTGATCTGGGTTTAATCCATCATCATTCTTTAGCTCACTCCACCACCCCAGTTCAGACATGGCCATATGCAAATCAGTCTGACCCTGTGCCTCATGGGAACAGTCCAGCCCGAACTGCCAAGCCATGTCTTCCCTGGACCGGAAACAAGCATCCTGGGACCGGTTTCGGGGTTCAAAACCCTCATCAGCCAGGCTATCTTGAATCCAGTGGCAAAGTGAGCAAGGGACCCACGTCTGGGCATACCCTGCCAACTTAGGGCGAAAAGCGATACCAAAGGGGATGATGGACGGAGCGTTAGAGCAAATCAAACACTCACCCCCAGTCAACTGATCTGGGTTTAATCCATCATCATTCTTTAGCTCACTCCACCACCCCAGTTCAGACATGGCCATATGCAAATCAGTCTGACCCTGTGCCTCATGGGAACAGTCCAGCCCGAACTGCCAAGCCATGTCTTCCCTGGACCGGAAACAAGCATCCTGGGACCGGTTTCGGGTTCAAAACCCTCATCAGCCAGGCTATCTTGAATCCAGTGGCAAAGTGAGCAAGGGACCCACGTCTGGACATACCCTGCCAATTTAGGGCGAAAAAAGCGATACCAAAGGGGATGATGGACGGAGCGTTAGAGCAAATCAAACACTCACCCCCAGTCAACTGATCTGGGTTTAATCCATCATCATTCTTTAACTCACTCCACCACCCCAGTTCAGACATGGCCATATGCAAATCAGTCTGACCCTGTGCCTCATGGGAACAGTCCAGCCCGAACTGCCAAGCCATGTCTTCCCTGGACCGGAAACAAGCATCCTGGGACCGGTTTCGGGTTCAAAACCCTCATCAGCCAGGCTATCTTGAATCCAGTGGCAAAGTGAGCAAGGGACCCACGTCTGGGCATACCCTGCCAACTTAGGGCGAAAAAAGCAATACCAAAGGGGATGATGGACGGAGCGTTAGAGCAAATCAAACACTCACCCCCAGTCAACTGATCTGGGTTTAATCCATCATCATTCTTTAGCTCACTCCACCACCCCAGTTCAGACATGGCCATATGCAAATCAGTCTGACCCTGTGCCTCATGGGAACAGTCCAGCCCGAACTGCCAAGCCATGTCTTCCCTGGACCGGAAACAAGCATCGTGGGACCGGTTTCGGGTTCAAAACCCTCACCAGCCAGGCTATCTTGAATCCAGTGGCAAAGTGAGCAAGGGACCCACGTCTGGGCATACCCTGCCAACTTAGGGCGAAAAGCGATACCAAAGGGGATGACGGACGGAGCGTTAGAGCAAATCAAACACTCACCCCCAGTCAACTGATCTGGGTTTAATCCATCATCATTCTTTAGCTCACTCCACCACCCCAGTTCAGACATGGCCATATGCAAATCAGTCTGACCCTGTGCCTCATGGGAACAGTCCAGACCGAACTGCCAAGCCATGTCTTCCCTGGACCGGAAACAAGCATCCTGGGACGTGGGTCCCTTGCTCACTTTGCCACTGGATTCAAGATAGCCTGGCTGATGAGGGTTTTGAACCCGAAACCGGTCCCAGGATGCTTGTTTCCGGTCCAGGAAGACATGGCTTGGCAGTTCGGGCTGGACTGTTCCCATGAGGCACAGGGTCAGACTGATTTGCATATGGCCATGTCTGAACTGGGGTGGTGGAGTGAGCTAAAGAATGATGATGGATTAAACCCAGATCAGTTGACTGGGGGTGAGTGTTTGATTTGCTCTAACGCTCCGTCCATCATCCCCTTTGGTATCGCTTGTTCGCCCTTAATTGGCAGGGTATGCCCAGACGTGGGTCCCTTGCTCACTTTGCCACTGGATTCAAGATAGCCTGGCTGATGAGGGTTTTGAACCCGAATCCGGTCCCAGGATGCTTGTTTCCGGTCCAGGAAGACATGGCTTGGCAGTTCGGGCTGGACTGTTCCCATGAGGCACAGGGTCAGACTGATTTGCATATGGCCATGTCTGAACTGGGGTGGTGGAGTGAGCTAAAGAATGATGATGGAATAAACCCAGATCAGTTGACTGGGGGTGAGTGTTTGATTTGCTCTAACGCTCCGTCCATCATCCCCTTTGGTATCTCCTTATATAGCCATGGCCTTATTACGTACAGTTAGGAATAGTAGTAATATCTTCCTTTATGTTGAAAACCCCTAGGAAAAAAACAAACGTTAAAGTGATGTTCTAGTTAAAAGTGATAATAATGACTTTTTTAATGTTAAACTAAATCCTAGAAATTCACTGAAAAAACAAAGGTTAAAGAGTCAGTTATAACATAACATTTTAAACAAAAAAACTGTGAAATTCACCAGTTATAGTTAACTGAGCTAAATATAACTTCCGCCATGCACTGCTTATGACCTCTCATATTACATCACTCATGGCTTGTTCAATGACATCATTAATTACATCACTGATAACATCTGAAATAACATAATTGATAGCATCACTGATGCCAGCATGTGTAATTGGTGAGTGAGGGAGTCAGAAGGGGGGCCGATGGAGAGTGCAGGTGATGGAGTTGTGGCAGTGCTTAATTTGTGCCTTTGGTTTCCGGTACTTGGCACCGGCACTTAATTGTCGGCACCTGCTCTATTGACAGTCCACCACATGGTGGCGCTGTCTTTTTAATTGTGAGATGAGCACAACAGCCCTCTCAATTTAGTCAATATAAATTGAAAATGAATAATACCAGCCTCTCATGCCATTATTATGGCTTTGTGTGGCCTGAAATAGTCTGAATTGTCACAGTTGTAGGAGTGCGATGGTTAGGTGTTATGTTGGTACTTCCATTGGCAGCGCTGGCAGAGTATGGGTGGTGCATGCTGCATTGGACTTCCGAAAAAGGCCCTAGCACTTAATTTTGATTTTCAAATGAAGCACTGAATTGTGGCAGAGAAGTCTAACTTGGTTGTGAAATAGTAGCTGAGTGGAACATGGTTGCCCATTTGCCTTGTCATTTCAGAAGGTAATTGTGAGACTTAAAGATCAGTCTGGGAGGAAGGAAGTGAGAGGTGAAGAAACAGAGGGAATGGGTGTACAGGGGTAGATGGTGAAATTTCCTTGTAGGATGTGTAAGATTGTAAGCACTGATGGCAGGGGGTCGTCTACTGAAGGGTATAAAAAGCACAGGTAGTTAGTTCTAAGTGGCTTCTACAAAGCTTCGGTTTCTTTAACATGTACTGTGACCGGATTTTCTGTCACCCCGTTGTGTCTGACACCCTCGACTACTGTGTCCTGCAGCTGGCGTCAAACATTTCCATTTTGGTCAGTCCTGTGAAATGGGTGTGTAGCGCCACCGTGTGTTTATGTTAAAGTAGCATAGACGGCGCTGGATTGATCTACGAGGGAGAAGCGATACAGCTGTAGAAAATATTTTGAGGTTTTTTTCACACAGCTGCAGCATGTATATTGAATGTGTGAATTGCACTTTGCATTTCTACTCTAATGATGTTTATGTTGTCAACGATGACCCATTGTACTTTCTCACAGCGGAGGTTAGGTTGCGTACGGGCTACCACGTGCATCCAAGCTTGGTGCACCGGTAGACGTTGCATCATTTCCAGTCTGCAACAAAATGTTCTTATTAGCCGAGTGTCCCATTCCTTCAGGTATTTCCACAAGACGGTTGGCTTTGGGCCGCATCACAACGGCCCAAAGCCTGATTGGGCCTCTGATTGCTTGAGCCCACGGGAGTAGCCATAAAAATAAAATACCACCGCTTTGAACCATATCTCAAATTACACTGAACGGGCTAAAAAATGCATCCATCCTCTGCCAACCATCCTTGCTTCTCTCTATCCATCCATCCTTACCTCCATTGTTCTATCCATTCCTCCCTCCCCCTCTCCTTGCCATAGTCTTGTTAATTCCCCCACCCACAGCTCTATCCTGCTAACCTTTTGCACTGATGTTATGAGCTTCTTTTTGGAGACCAGTGTCTCCGACCGAAGTCAAAGAAGACTTAAACATCAATTTGAATGTTTTATGACACAAAGATCCGTCTATTGGCATAAACAGTGCAGAACGATGCATAGCACTTTACAAGAGAGGTGTGTCAAAGTTTAACATTAAATGCACATTTTGACAAACTTTATTTTTAAAAAAATCAGATATTCTGCTTTGTACAAATACTTCAATAACAGACTTTAGTCTAAGCCAGGTAGTAATGGCAGGCTTTTCAAGTGCTTAGTCAGTTAAAAATCCCTCCAAATCACAAATATTTACTTTGATAAACTAAAGTCAAACTTTTGTTTACTAATAATTACTTTTTTTGTCATATTTTAAATGGCCAAGTTTGGATGACAAAAAAAATTAAAGAAATAGGGGGACAAATTAGTGTTTGTGTACTGCCTGCACTCATTATGTGGTGTCATCAAAACTGGAAAGCTAGAAAAAGAAATCCTGCTTTGTATTAACAATTATGCTCCGTGTTTGTTTCCAGCTGAATACCCTTATGCCTCCCAGCTATTCTTGTTGCAAATCTTTTTATTTAACATTTACAAAAAATATAAAACAGAAAGTACGGAACAGCGACAATCAGAAGCTGAGTCACGATAGAACAAGCATGAAGGCCTCCGAATGGATGACATAGTCCCAAAGGGAGGTAGTAACATACAGGGAACAATAAACAGATAATCACCCTTACTCCCACCAACTCCTAACAAGCATTTGCAATGCAATAGGTCTCGCGAGT
This sequence comes from Calotriton arnoldi, assembly GCA_963921515.1. Lineage (NCBI taxonomy): Eukaryota > Metazoa > Chordata > Amphibia > Caudata > Salamandridae > Calotriton > Calotriton arnoldi. The sequence goes on along the minus strand of CAWUFW010022734.1, from coordinate 29,618 downwards.
GTGAGATTTTGACCTATTGGCATTGTAAATGACAATGCCCTTTATTTATGTGTTTAAAAAACCTGCAATAATAAAAGGCATTGTTATTTACAATACCAATAGGTCAAAGTTTCTAACATGCGAGACCTATTGCAGTACAAATGCTTGTTGTTTACAAGCGCCCCATGCTGGCTTTCACGTTAATAGAGGCCACGCCCCTTTCTTTAGAAAAGCCGTGTCTAAAGAAAGGTCCGCAGCCACTATTAAAGTGAAAGTGGGGTATGGGGCGCTTTAATTAAAAAAAGCATTTGTCAAGTTGGCAAACAAATGCTTTTTTTTTGTAAAAGCGCCCCGTGAAAGCTCCCATGGTGCCCTGAATGTTGCAGGAATGCATGTGGTGCCTGCAGTAAGAGAAACTCATTAAAGAAAATAGTGCTTACAGAGTAAATAAGACATAACATGTAACAACCGAAGTAAAAGGGCCAGTCCTCATGGGAGGTTACAAGTGAAGACAAGGCGGTACTAAGGAGGCACTAACAAGCCTATTTACCAATCAGAAGCCAGCATTTACGAAGGACAATGGCACAAGTCAATGACAAATATGGGTGGAGAGTCGGCGGAGCTTCAAGTCCATAATCCAATACAGCATGCCTCGCAGAGTAGCGCATGCGCTCCCCAGGACCTAAAAAGAAAACAAACAGCAAGGGAAGGAAGCAACAGGGGCTAGTGATCTAGAACCTCATTATCTAAGGGAGAGTAAGGGCCAAGGATTCAGCTTGAAACAGGCTGCAGGCAAACTATTTAGGGACCTCCACTGTTAGCGGGGAGTAGTTTGGGAGAGGGTGGTTGCAAAGTGGACTGTCTCCCAACTGTTCTTAAGTCACTTGACCCATCTCTCACATCTATTCTCTGTGAGGCTAACAAATGCCTATTTAGATCTGGGCATGTCCCTGCTTCTGTATAAAGGGCATCATTAGCCGAAAACTGGCCTCAGCCCCAAAGATCTTAAGAACTTTAGACCAGTCGCTCTGCTCCTATCTTTCTCTGAAAAACCATGGAGCATTTCCTTGCCAGTAGGCTTGCATTTAGCCTGGATTCTCTTTATCTCCTTGGCTAGATTCAAGCAGGTTTGCAGTCAGGACACAGCACCCGAAGTCACATTGTCCACTGCCATCGGCTCAAACTAGAGATCTTGTTGTCCCGGCTGCCCTCCTGCTGCTGTACCGCTCCACTTCTTTTGATTCGGTCGACCTCTCCATCCTGGTGAATCTTATGATGAGGACTGGCTTGGATGAATCAGCCTCAAATTGGTTCATCTTATTTTTACAATAGTGCTCTCAAGCTCTCTCTCTGACCCCATACTGCACTAAGGCTTGGCTGGTGTGGTGAGGAGTTCGGTCTTTTCAACATTTATGTTCAACCTCCAAGAGAGCTGATCTGGAGTTTTGATTTTAACCTGTTGTCCTCTGCTGAAATAGGCAGATATTTGTCAAATTTTGTAACCCAATTTGACCAGATCCCCTGTCCCCCAGAGACTGTCTGATGGTTGTAAAAGCATGGATTCACTTTTTGAAGTTGGATATTGATAAAACTGAAGTTTTAATTTTCTGTGATAGTCTGTATGCTTGGAGGACCTCTATCCTTCAACTTCGGTTGCTCCCTAGCCCAGTGCCAACAGCATAACATCTTGAGCTCTGGTGTTACCATACCTCTCATTTAATACCCAGATCCAGAAACATAGCCATGCTCGTTTTGGCGCTAAAAGTCCTCATGAAAATCACACTCTTTCTTCCTCGGGACAAGTGGACAGGAGTGATCAGCTCGATCATCTTATCCCAACTTGACTATGACAGAGCTCTTTATCTGACTCTGACAAACTTTTAAATTGGCAAGTTGCAGAGGATCTAAAACATGCCTATATGAGCCTTGTGGCTGGGTTTCAGAGATTCAGTCATATTTTTGAAGGCCACAGTGCATTGCACTGACTGTCGGTTAAACAGTGTATCTAGTTCAAGGTCTTCTATATGGTCCATTGGTCCTGCTATCTAAGAGCCCAAAGCTCCTGTTTTCCCTGGTCTCACCCTGTCTTTGGACGCAGGCTTTTTAGATAAAGATCCCTCTCATTGCTCTGAAGCACTCATTTTCACAAGCGCCAATGAGGGTAACGTCGTTCCGGATCCTTGGGCCTAAAGATTACATTGATCTTTGCCAAATCACCTGCCACCCGATTTTTCGAGGAAAGCTGAAAACACTCTGTTTTGTTGAGTTTGTTGCTACGCTATGTTTGTCCAGCTGATGTTTGCTTGTGAGTTTGTGGTTTTTCCTTCATTTTTTGTTGTTCTTTGCTGTCCCAGCACTAGGATGGCTGCAGACAATAGTTTGGGCGTTACCAGTAGATGAATACTTGACTCATCTTCTGGGCAATACGCAAAATGCTAAAATTGTGTGTCCAGGTCACCCTGTTTCAAAAGTCTTATATAAAAAATGTATTTTTCAAGGTTTTTCTCTCCACTTTATTGGTAGGTAGAGTTCGGCCTGTGTGTAATTTTTAATATGTGAGAATAACCTCATAGCATGCGTCATTTCTTGTTTGCCTTATGCTATGCCAACATCATAGTTTTATCTCAAAGGAGAGTTGGTTCGAGCATGAATTTTTTGTGGCAACTGTGAATCTGGTTATCTTTAGCAGCTGTTAGTCTGTCAGGTACACAGGTCAAGTATGCTCACAATTAAAAGGTGAAAATAAGGGTCTTGCAAATTAAAAGTATCATGTGAGTCTCAGTTTTCACACTGATTGCCACTCTCACAGAACATGAGTAAAATCCAGTTTTTCTTGCAGGAATTACTCTTGCTACTCATGAAAAAAATTAAGCCTATTCGCACATTCCTAACCAGAGCACAGATAGAAAAAATTGTTCTGAAAAACAACTAACACACTTGTTGCCTTTTCCTGAAAACAAAAAAGAGAATTAAAAAGTAGGTTAAAGCTTTTTCGCTGAACGCACTTCCCTGAATAAGACCATTGTTGTTTGAGAGCCCATCATGGTGGGCGTAAAGTGCATCTGTATTTCTCTCATCTTTTTCTTGATCTCTTTTTGTGTAGGTGAAACTCCCCTTTCCCGTTGATCAAATCACAGATCTTCCAAGGAACGACTTCCAGATGATGATAAAGATGCATAAGCTGACCTCGGAACAGCTCGAGTTCATCCATGACATCCGCCGCCGCAGCAAGAACAGGATCGCCGCCCAGCGCTGCCGCAAGCGGAAGCTAGACTGCATCCAGAACCTAGAATGTGAAATCCACAAGCTGGTGAGCATGCCCTTGGCTGCCTTGTGTCTCTCCCTTCCTAACTCACAGTCTTCTACACCGCCCCACATTACGTCTATATCTCCCACCTAACAGACCTCAGGGTTCCTTGAAGGCAGTTTCCTAAGATTTAATATAAGATTTTAGCTTTATTCATTTAAATACAAATCTAGTGTGGGAAGAATGTGAATAAAATATAAATTTAGATTTTTGGTTTTTAATTTTTTTTGTCTAATCACATGGTGAGCCAAAGGTTTTTGGGATATATAAATTCCACTGTCTTTCAGTCAGCCTTGAGCTGTGGGTTTAACATTCCTTCCTATCTAAATCACACTGTATGTACTTTGGTTAGTTTGAAGACTTGAGTCTGGCTAGGTCAACAGGATTATAGCCCAGCACATGAACTGCTGAGACAAGTACGTGCGAAGGGGCAAACTCTAGACCTTATTTGGCACTAGCTGTTCAAATAACGCACCTACACAATGAAGCACAAATCCTGTTTGGACCTTATCCGAGAGAACTTTAACCAAAGTTATAAATAATCAATAAGGCCTCCCAAACCCAGAACAGATGGCAAGATAGAACTCCAAATCTTAGAACAGTTTGTTGGCAGATAGAGAACGGTAGCATCCTGATAGTTGGGGATTGGAACTTGAACCAGGATGCGGTCTTAGACCGCATCGGTCCAATTGACGTATCCAATAATGCGGACAGAGCCCTCCTAGAAGATCTTTGGGCTGATCATGGCCTTCGCAGCGTATGGCGTCTTTTGCATCCGACGGACCGGGAATACACATACTTGTCCCCGGTTCATGGCACGCAATCACGGTTGGATTATTTCCTGATGGCCATCTCCTTGTTCCCTGTTCTCTGCGAGACTTACACTAGAGGGTGCACTTTCAGACTTCTCCCTTATTGTCCTGCAGGCTAATCTGGGTCTGTCACTGCCAATTTGCAAGCCCTGGCATCTCAACTTGTCCTGCTACAACCACCCGGTGGACAAGAACCAGCTTAAAACCCATGTGCATGCCTACCGGGAGCACAATGGCAGCTCGGTTGACTCTGCCTTGATATTGTGGGCTGCAGCGAAGGCGACCATCAGGGGGCAGCTGATGAGGGATGCTGCCCTGTCCAATAGGCAGAGGGAGGAGCGTCAAAAGCAGCTGGAGGTGGATATAGCCCGCCTCACACGGGTCTGAAGCGCATGGTGGCAGACAACCTGGACCCACTTATGGAGTGAATGCGATTGGAGTTTGCAAAGAGATCCCACCTGAATCTCTCACTCTGGGGACAGACTCAAGCAGTGACAATGGTTACCCTCTCCCTATTCACGTACGTGTTGGGCATGCTTCCCCAATTAATACCCCTCTCGACCCTCCGACAGATAGACAAGACCACTAAGGCCTTCATCTGGGGTTCAGTGAGATCTCGCCTGGCAATTCGGAAGCTTATCGCTCAGAGATCAGCAGGGGAATTGTGTCTGTCTTTTGTGGAGCAATACTGTCTAGTCCTACATTTGGCACAAATGGCATACATGCACCCCGGGTCCAAGACCCCCCGTTATGGGTCGCGATTGAATGCCGACCCCAGGTGGCCTAGTTGAGACTACCGGCCCTCTATCTTCCTAGCCCGCCACTGTCGGGTCCCCCAACCCCATGCTGAAAGCCATGTATGCCACCTGGATGCAGGCTCACAAGCTGTTTTCGGTGGACATGCATTTCCATGACGAAGCTCCCCTTTGGAACAATACTGGTATCCACATAGGGGGGGGGGGTCCATGCCTGATTGGGGCCATTGGCGCAGAGCTGGGATCCTGACTCCTACACACTTGATCTCCAGCTGCAAACTCAAGTACTTTGAGATGCTACAGGGCGAATTTGGTCTGCTGCATATGCAACTGTGGGCTTGTTGGACTTGGCCCTTTTTTCAGGGTCATCCCAGAACTTTTTGCCTTTTTCTGGCCTCGTGTTGGTGGTTTTAGGACTCTGGGCACTTTATCACTGCTGTTCAGTGTTAAAGTGCATGTGCTCTCTATGGTAAACGTGGTAAGATTGGTCTACACCTGTTTGGCATATTTAATTTACCTATCAGTCCCTTGTAAAATGGTATCTCATATACCCAGGGCCAGTAAATTAAATTCTACTGTTAGGCTTGCAGCGCTGCTTTCACCACCCACCAAAGTAGCCTTTCAAACCTGTCTCAGGCCTCTTCCATTGCAGGGTCTGCGAGCGCAGTTTACTGCCGCTGTGACGTGGCACATAAAGTGGTTGCCATGTCTGTGACTCCCCTTTTACTACATATCAGTCACCCCTAAGGTAGGCCCTAGCTAGCCCTATGGGCAGGGTGCAATGTAGGTAAAAGGTAGGACATGTGCCTTAAATGTGTGGCATGTCCTGGTAGTGACAAACAGCCTATTTGGTTTCTCACTACTGTGAGGCTGCCCTCTCATAGGAATGCATTGGGGATTCCCTGATATGTGTTTCAGTGGTAATTCCTGATATGAGAGGGGTGGCGTGATCAAGTTTGGTGTTTTGGAATAGTGGTAATAAATGCTGCGTAATGGTGTTAGCAGATTTATTATCACTATTTTAGAAATGCCACTTTTAGAAGTGGGCATTTCTGTGTGTTATGTGTCTTTGTGCCTGCCTGTTGTGTATTGCATATCTGGCTCTGGATGACAGGGGCTGGGGAGGTGCAGTGGCTCCAGAGGGGCTGGGGTCAATCAGCACTAGGCTGAATGGGCCAATCTGCATTTGGAGTAGTGGGAGGAGTAGCACCTGACCCTGAATAGGACTGCGCCTGCATTCCACAATGCTGGCTCCGCCCCCTGTGGTGTGTCTGGGGCCAGAGCCTTCACTGACAAAGGAGATTGTTGTGCACTGTAAAGATTTTTTAAGTGCCCCCAGAACTGGTTTGGACTGGGCTTGGGCCTGTGCCAGGGGGAAGAACTAAGACACTGACTGGTATAAGTACTGGGGCTCTGACCCCATGAGAACTGAACTCGTGCTTGCTGGAGGACTGCTGGGCGCCAGGAGGGACCGCCACGAAGGACTTCCCCTCTGCTGGAGGGCCCTGTGAGCTGGCCTGCCTGGACCCAGCCCTGCCTCTTGCAAATTCCGTGAGAGGGGCGCTGTCTGCCCCTGGTGGTGTCTCCCGTGAGATACACTGAGTGTGGAGAGCCTCCCCTGCTGATAAGGCAAGCGCAGGGTGAGCGCTCTGCTTGTCCTTGTACCTGGGACGCTCCACTTTTGAATACTGCTCCCAGATTTCCTGACGGAGCGTGTGGAGCCCTTCGTTCTTTTCATTGCGCTCACGAGCGATGTGCCCTGCGAGAAGCAGCCTGCGGACCGGAAGTCAGGCAGGGAGAGCCTGACCGTGGGCGGGGCCGGCCAGAGGAAGCCAGGCCAAAGCAGGAAGTCAGGCGAAGGACGCCTGGTTGTGGGCGGGGCTCCCGTGTTGACGAGGGAGAGCCCCGTGTGTTTCCCAACAGCGGAGAGTAAGGGCGGAAGAGCCGGCCCGGGACGCCTATCCTGAAAGCGCCCGACCTTGGTCATCTGCCAGTGAAGAAGAAGAGACGTGAGGCCGCAGTGCTGTGGTCGTGGCCATTGAGAGGCCACATGTCAGCTTTTTGGGGACCTGACTCGCTGGAGTGAGGGTAAGTTCGGCCATTGGGGGAATTGCCTACGCGGGGGAGACCAAGTGAGGTCTTCCTGCCCTCGAGGGCATTGCGCTACCTGTTAGTAGCAGTGCCGCCACCCCTGTGCATTACGGGCCTTGCTTCTTCTGCATCGGCAGCTAGGGGGCCAGTTTGGAGGCCTTGTGTTGAGAGGGGCATTTCGGGGCCAGCCCAGGACGGGCCCGCGCGCAGTACTTTGGAGGCTGCCTCACAGGACAGGGAGGACAGCTGCCAGATCCACACATAGAATTGTGTACGACCTGTAAGGGTTGGAATATGGTGTACTGCTGATCATGCTCAGGGTTGGTGCATAGGCACCCCGCATTCATGTGTAATGCTTTTTAGGCTGAGTTGGTAATATGTGCACGCTACTAGTGGGTACTCAGGTTCACTGCTGATGTTCTGCCTAATATGCTATGCTGATTCCTGTTATGATGTTCTTGCCTCATGCTTTGTGCTAAGTGCATTATTACCAGTAGTTACTGGCTGTCTTCACCAATGTGAATTATGATGGTTATGACAGTGGCCCGATTGGCCCTGTCATGTATATAATCCCGGTAAAGTCATGACAAGTGCCTGGTGGCACAGTGTATATATGTGATTACGTTCTAATGTGTTTTATGGATAATACAAAGGCTTTTTTTACATAACCTTGTGTGGAGTTTCTTTTGTGGTGTGCCTAGTGTGTCGCTGCTGTGTGGGTGTGTTGCGCAAACGCTTTACACATTGCCTCTGGGATAAGCCTGACTGCTCTGCCAAGCTACCAAGGGGGTGAGCAGGGGTTATTTTCAGCATGTAACTCCCTTGCCCTGACTAGAGTGGTGGTTTCTGCCTGGCTTAGCCAACCAGAAATCCCATTTCTAACAGGGCTATACACAACTACGCCATTGTCTGCTGAGCAAACTGGGGCCCCAACCCTGGACCATCCCCTGTTCCCCGGTGCTCTCTTACCTTAATACTTGGGGTCAGTTTAAAGGCGTGATGTCCGGATTCTACAACCTCCTGATTCACTACCTCTACTCCCAGCCACAATTGGCTAGCCTCAGGACAGTGGCGGCTCGCCGAGGGAGTGCTGCGGGGCCGGGGAGGGGCAGGGTGGGGGGGTAGTGGAGTCGACATACGACGGAAAGGAGTAAGGTAAGTAATGAAATAAATAAAACAATTACCTTCCGCGCGCTGCATCACCAACTCGGCGATGCAGCGCGCGCAAGGTAAATTGTTTTATTTATTTCATTACTTACCTTACTCCTGTCCGTTGTATGTCGGACTCCACTACCCCCCCCCCACCCTGCCCATCCCCCGCCCCGCAGCACTCCCTCGGCGAGCCGCCACTGCCTCAGGATGACCTGGCAGGTCCACCTGCAGGTGGAATATAATGAGGAGGATTGGGCAGAGCTTTTGGAGGCCCTGGAACGGGGACTTCGGGAGGCACGGATGAAGCTCAGTCCTTTTAAGATCCTTCAGGGCTGGCACTGGACCCCTGCACGGCTTCAGGTTGCTTCCTCACTCTGCCTGCTGGCGATGCCATCATGCTCCTTGTGATATTGTTCATATCTTATTGGATTGTCCCACCATTCGCCCCTTCTGGACAGCAATGGGATCTACGCTCCGTGAATCGAATTTGCCCTCGCCATTCCCAGACCCCCTAATTCTCCTCCATGAGTTATCGGACCTTTTCGAGATGACCCGCCATGCCTGTCACTTGCTTGTCACTGCCCTTACAGCTACCAAGATTTGTATTCTGCGACATTGACATTCTCCACAATTGCTGTTGCATGAGGAATGGTTCGCAGAGATGTACAAGACTGCGTCCTATGAAAAGGTCATTTACAATTTAATGATTAAAGCAGATATTTTTCTTCTCACGTGGTCCCCCTTTCGGCAGGATGCCCCCCAATTCGCTTTGACTCTTGATTCTTCCTCATCATCATCATTCCACCCCCACCGCACCCTTTTCCCCCTCAATACTATACTTGGGCTTCGCCTGGCCAGCCTCTCGTCCCTGCTTTGTTGTTCAACCTTCCTTCTTTTCATTCTGTCCTTCTTACCTTTGTCTCCTTACTTTCCTCCTACTATAGCTTATTTTCTCATCCCTCTCTTTCTTTTTTCTCCCTTTCTAATATATTAGTATTGTTTGTTATTGGTGCATGTATCGCAATCAACATTTGTATCTTAATATGGGTCCATGTTGAACTTGCATGTCACTGTATTTGCTCTTATCTTTCAGGACTTAATTTATGCCAATAAAAATAATTGCTACACAAAAAAAATTGTTTGTTGCAGACTTCCCTATAGCATTGAGCCCATAGGATTACATGTCGAAAACCCAATACTTTTCTCCATCGATATCAAACTGACATAACTTTGCTAAAAGTAACTTATAATCAAGAGCCAAAATTAAATCTCAACCCTGTGTGCAGAAATCAGATGTCCCGGAAGAAGCCTCGTGCAGCAGTGATGTAAATCGCAATCTAAATTGGACAGAAGGACGGGCCAGATTACAAGGAAGCTGACAGTCACTGATGCAGTATGCCCCTCCACTAAATGCTGCTATCATGGGTCGACATTGAGCAATTTGTACATGATTTCAAGTACAGATCCATGAATCTGGAAAAATATACAAATTTCAGAGTGTGCATGCCGAAATTATGCAGTTTGCCCCAGTGACTTGTAGTAGGTTTTATTTTATATAAATCGCGGGAGCAGACTCATATCAAGGCTCAGTTTGTACCACACTCGTACAGTGTAAACTGCAGATTGTACCTGATGGCCCCAGTATCTCTAACCAGGGCCTTAATATCTTGCGATATGCACATAGAGCATTCATAAGCATGAAACCTTGTGCTGTGGCCCCTACACCCAGTACAAGCCTTTTTACTCAATTGTGTACCATAGCTCTTTGACAAAGCTACAGTCATCTGTAGTGGCATCCTAGAAATGTTCTCACTTCCAATAAATATGTAACCATATAACACAATTCCACCCCTCCTCATCTAACTTACGTAGTCTCTTTCATGAAGGTCATGCAGAACATTAGTGCCTGAATGATAGACCACTGTCACTTCTGTGTTCATGGCATTGTTACTAAACAGACTGCTGGGATAGTCCTGCGCTGAACAGCGATATCCTGGTCAGCCCCTGCCTCCTCTAAGTTAGTGTTCCAGCTGCTAATAAACACGGGCTACACAACAACTCCAAATTGATGCTCAAAATATCTCTAGAGAACGAAGTACAAAAAATGGAACAGTAAGCCCTGTTCACCGTTGATAATGGATTTACCTTGTGGGGAGGGCTGCAAATCATTTGTTCACTCTCATACCTGCCAACTTAAAGAACAATCTCACCATGTGAGGAGGGGGCGGGACCTTGTGCCGAGAAGTAACTACCAGGCACTTTTGAACCCCACCCCGCCCACATGTCCCCTTCTCTCTCCAAAAAAAAGAGCTTGCTGAGACTGGTGCTGATGTCCTGGTGTGTTGTCACACCCCTTTAGTGGACTTCGGCAGTTCAAAGCCTCGGAAAACGAGCTCTAAAACCCCTATTTACAGTGGTTTCAGCTCGTTTTTCCTCCCACCGTGTGATATGGCTTCTCACTGGGAAACCGTGGGATGGGAGCTGATTTCGTGTGTCACACGGTGGCACCGTGTGATTTGTAGGTATGCACTCTCACAACGATTCGTTTAATATTAGGCGTAGAGTATTTGGCAGTCTCAGCTCAGATAAAGATGGTCCCAAGCCTGCTGATCATCGAGAACTTGTGAAGGGAATAGAACAATGTGCAACCGTCATTTCCAAAATTGGAATCCAAGCATTGATGTATTTAAAACACACATAGAATGTAAACTGGGAGAGTACGTTCTTTACACTGGCAAGTTTTCGACTCAGACCCGCTGACATTTCTCAGAAACTGTAAAGCTTTGAGCCGTGCCTACATAAGAAGAGCAGGAGGGCCAACGGAAATGTTTGATAAATATGCCAGCAGTTCAATTCAGAGTTCCAGAATAGACGCTACCAGGGCCGGCTATAGCGCTGGTGGCACCCGGTGCGACAATCACTTTTGGCGCCGCCCCCCGTCCCATGACCGCCTCCTCGGATTCTCTCACTACCACCTGCAAAAGTGCCCCATTTCTCTCCTATCATAAAATATGGCTCAACACAGCGCCCCCTGAGGTCCCAGCGCCCCCCTCCACAGTTCAGCGCCCAGTGCGGTCGCACCAGCCACACTGCACTAAAGCCGGCCCTGGACGCTACAGTAGTTTACTGCTGTGGTCACACGTCACACTAGCTAGAACAATAAATAGTAAATTCAGACAAATTGAAAAGTAAAAATGGTCACACGTTTTACATCTCAATGTTCACTAACCTGGTTTCGGCCAAGGGTGGAAAGGCCCACAGCGATATGTTTTATTGGGAAGAACAATACATTGTCTAAAGGCCAATATTCCGGACTGCAGTGGCAATTTCAGTATGTCTTAACATTTATCCTTATGAAAACACTGTAAAACGTCCAGTCAGTGCGATATGTGGGACTAAACTCCAAACAAATTAATAATTGTTATGCGCTTGTCTGATAGAGTGATATTATTCAGAGACTATGAATGATCTGTCTCCCTCCTTCCCTCTCTGTAATGCAGATGCCCAGACAAGATTGTTGATCACCCTATGAGAGTAGCAATCTCTTCTCCTAATCACAAGCAAGGCTTTTTAATATCAAAAGGGTCATTTCACAGCAAAGCCTCGTGTCAGTTCTAAGCTGACATTTTTGCCCCCCACGACCCCCCCACCCCCACCCCATAACCACCTCCTCAGATTCTCTCAGGACCACCGAGCAAAAGTGCCCCATATTTTTCCGTAGTCCCTCTCTCACATACATTTCATTTGTTTCAAAGCACTGGTAAAGGCTGGCTTTACTAATAAGAATGTATATCTGCCCAAACACTTCTCAGCAACATCAGGAATAGATAATAAAAGACTGGGAACAAAAACAGACGTCCTCAACTATTTTATGCATTTTGCATGCAGCTCTTTGATGATAGTTTGTAACGGTCACTATTCTAGATTATGGTTGTATCTTATGAACTGCGGTGACAAAAGGATCTTTGTGGCAAAAGCAGTAATCCACTCAGCTATCCACATAAAATACAGATCTGTGATCTGCACAGTACACGTTCTTTGCAGCTGGCATATTAACCGTCTGCTCTACTTTATGGCGAGTCAACACTGCCCCTAGTTAAAACTCTGATCTCTCTCTCATGCAGGAACATTAATCACCAGAGTTATCTTGACATTTTTAATCCTGCCTGAAAACTGGATGCACAAGGCACTCTGCTGCCGTTGTTTTTAAATCATAAGTTATTGCTAAACACAGTCCCCCCCCCCCCAAGGTCTGTGCCCCCTCCCAGGTCAGCGCCTAATGTGGCCGCACCAGTCGCACTGCCCTAAAGCCGGCCCTCGTAGCACATTTATCACACCCTTCCTGTGTGCTTTGTGAGAGGTGGGTACAGAGGACTTCAGAAACTCCCTGGTAAACCCCTCTCAGGGAAATTGAATGTAGTTAGAAACTTTCAGTAAGAGGTAAACGTGCTCAGGTACAGTTATCACCTGTGCAGCAATGAATGGTGCGGTCAGCGTTGAGCCATGGACACCATTCACCTTAGGGTTTCAGGGGGACCCTATGAGGCACCCAAGGGAGTGGGTGCAGTCAGCGACTGCACCCACTCTTTTCCATTCCTTAGGTACTTACTCAAGTATAGGGGAGACTCTCAAAGCACATGAGCAAAATGGACTTTGTGAGCTCTGTGCTGACACGTCCCCTCGAATTTTCAGTAACAAGTCCTCATATTCCCTGGAGCATTCCCAAAGGCATCTGCCTCAAACAACCCCGAGTTTACCACCTGTCTGGAGATGTATGACATTAAAACCCACTTATTATCTCTCATGTTCAGAAGGGGAATCAGAAACCATGGTGGTGATGTAAGAACCTATGTATGATGATCTTGTGTAGTCATGTTCCACTTCCAAGTCATGAAATGAGAGACTTTAAACCTCACACGCTCTAAAAGCACAATCCTTTTACTAAAAAGTTTTCAGCTTCTCTTGATATCCTCTCGGCACAATCTCAGTGGACCCTGAAGGAAAACAACACCCGATGAGATTTCCCCTAGGCCCCAGACTCTCCCACCTCTGTCACAACAATCAGTTTAGATAGTGGAAGCACTCACACCGTGGCTTGTTCATGAGCCATGATTTCATGTCAGAGGAGTACAAAGCTGTTCACACCTGTTTGCTGGAGTTGAAGGCCCTGTGTCTTGTCTTGAATTTCTTCCTCCTGTTGCTTCTGCTGACTTACTGTACATGAGCACACAAAGACCAGCCAGACCATAGCGATTTTGGAATGAATCCTATGTCCCTGGTTGCAGTAGTATATTGCAGAAGTGAAGATCTTGAAGGTAGGTATTATGCTTTACAGAACTGGGAGCTGCCTTCCTCAGTTTAGCTCTGTATATTATGTCTTGAAGTTGAAAATTGATATGTTTGCTTGGGCGTTCCAGCCGTTACAAGTCCAAATGCTGGTAGCATGCATGCTGGCTGATACCTTTTCACCAACTGGTTTGAGCCATTTCTGTACACTTCCTAAAAACCCCTTTAGCTGTCAATCATTGCATCTTTTCAAGGAATAATCCTTACATGGTGTTTGACCTTACGAACCTTCACTCTGTCTTTTCTTTATAAGCATACAATTATACTAACACATTTCTTTAACTTGTACATATCTGACAGAGTTAATACTCAAAGGTGCTTAGAAATTCATTAGCATTCAGTAAGCTCCAGTCATCTGGTGTTCACTATATTATACTTTAGAACTGAAACAGATACAATATTAACTTATGTACTTGCAGTTTTCAATACATTTCCATTTCCAACGTCTCATGCACATGGGCATGTGTTTCTCTTCAGCTTCTTAATGCCCCTGAGTATACCTTTGGTTAACATCTTAGGAAACTACCTGTCAGCACTCTGTGATGTACAGTCCCAAGGAAATAACATAAGCTTTATTTTATAATATAGTATCATGAATAATTTGGTCATGTGAAGTTAAAGGTAACCTCTTGAAGCACAACTTTCCTCTTCTTCCTTACTTATCATTTTAATCCAGGAGCTTCGCGCCCTTGACTTAACTTGTTGTGAGTCTAGATATAGGTAATATGTCTAACTTAAGGCTTCATGCCTTTCATACCATTTCAGTAACCAGTGGTACATATGACATATTCTGGTCAGTTTATTATCTCAGGAGTTACTATTAAGTGTTGTGTGTCCAGCTTTCAAGCTGGACACTGAAATACTTATTGCAGCTTTGGTAAGTGTGTGATAGTGTACCTAGACATGCCCTCCAGCACCTCCCCTGGTGAAGGCTATGACTACATCCACGTCTACCAAGAAAGTCGAGGGATGAGTGAGGCTACCTTTCTGGAAAAAAACAAGAAACCGGTGCCCGAGTTAGTGCCATTTTTATTTTTAGAGTGCTGTTCCTTGCAACTACATATCCCAGAGTAAAAGCTTGGCAATGCATGTCTGGGAATTGAATGCATTTCGCTTCTTGTTGTAACTGTGCCTTCATTAGCTGATCCACTATGTGTTGAATGCAGGCTGTGAACTGTCCAGTCGCCCTAGTACTATTAGGTTGGTAATACTCTATAGCACAACAGTGTGGAGCAGCTGCTATCTTCTGAATCAGGTGTATACTTGTCCTGTTATTGTTGTTGGGCGACTGTTCGACCTCAAGAAGCCCAGGATTTAACTAAATTGATATTAATCTGTACATGTTAAATTAATAGCCAGTCAGGAGCTAATGAGCAGTCATGTTCATTGGATTTAGCTTAGTCCAGTAATCATTGACAGCCTTTCACCTACTCCTACTCCTTCCTTTTTCTCCTCCCAGTTCTCTCCTCCCGTGGTCCATTTGCCGATTCCTATCAATTTAATTCAAGCTTCCATCATGACTTTTTTGCTTACTTTAGTGTGTTGCCCTAAGTGGGACAAGAATGCCCAGACGTAGGTACTGTGCATACTGTGTCATTGAAACCAAGCTACACCTGGCTGATGAGCTCTAACGAAGATTAAACCAGCCCTAGGTTGCTTGTATTCCAGTTCAGGAAGGACCTGGCCTGACAGTTGGGGCTGGACTGTTCCCATTCGAGCAGGGTCAAGGCTGATTTGCATATGGCTGGCTCCAAACTGAGGTGGCATGGTGTGCAAAATAACGAGGGACTAGGATGTAGCCTGAGTAATTACCAGTGGGCGAGATTAATTCAAGCATTCCAATCCATCCATCACTTTTTTGTATACTTAAGTGTGTTGCTCTAAGTGGGACGGGTATGCCCAGAAGTGGGTCCCATGCACACTATTATACGTGTATTTGTGCCTACAGTGACTAGCGTGGGACAGCTGATCAGCAGTTGTTGAACTGGCTGTGAAGGCAGAAAACACTTCATTGGTGTACTTTTGCACCGCCTTTTCAACTGCAGGTTGCTGTTTGTTGCTGCCTGTGTTTGGTACCATAGGTACCAGGTGCTTCAGGAGGATTACAGGGCTACATCAAAAGCAGAAGTTCTCTCGCAGCGCGTGATGCCTTTTCCACTGCGGGTTGCTATTTGTTGCTGCCTGTGCTTGGGACTACAGCTACCACGGGCCCCAGGAGGATTACAGGGTTACATCAAAAGCGGCAGTTCTTCCGCAGTGCGCGACTTCTTTTCCACCGCGAGTTGCTGTTTGTTGCTACCTGGGCTTGGGACTACAGCTACCAGGTGCCCCTGTAGGATTACGGGGCTACATCAAAGGTGGCAGTTCTCCCGACGCAGGATGCGCCTGGGTGAAGATAAAGGCCAAGACGGGTTCGTCTGAGCTTAGAAGAGGCTGGGCTAGGCCGCCCCCCTTGGCTTTATGCTCTGAAGGTACAGTTTGGCTCCTCTCAAGTTTCCTTAATTGAAATTGTTTGTGCACATTAACTGTTTGACTGTCACCCCCTTTCTGATTTGATTGTTCGAGATCATCCACTCATCGCTCTCGAAATGGGCAAAAATAAACTTGTAGGGGGTAATCCTGTTACTAAGCCTCCTGCAAAATGTACTTACATCGATCGTATGCTGGAAACAGCCGTGGAGGTCATCAGCACAGAACTTGCTCTCACTGAAAGGAGGCTCTCAAATAACTTGGGTACTGCTTCCACTGTTATGCCTCCGACTGATATTGTTTCTGGGCCCCCGGTGGCTCCGCCTCACAATTCCTCCACCCATTCCATTTTTACTGCTTCTACTGATGTTACCAACTCAGCATCTATGGTAGCAGACAATACAGATAGCGAGAGGGGTACTCGCATTAAGCATAATGCTAATACCACCAAAGCATCTCAGCCAAACTTAACACTGGTATGGGGACGGAGGTCAGCGATCTTTTTACCTCTCCAACTCCCTCAACAAGGGCTGTGGAAACCTCAAACCTCAGTCCTCAATGTATGGAACATTTTATGGAGGGCTGCTTTGAGAAACTTAGCACACTGTTGAGTGCTAAACTTTTGCCTTCAACTTCTCATCTTGACTATAGAAGCTCAACTTGCAGCCCTACCAAGCTCGCTTCTACCAAAAGTTGCCGACTATATCTCTCGTGTCAGAGAGATCCCACAGGCACCCACTCCACAGCTTCTCTGGGTGATTCCTCCTATCCCTTCTCTTATCTGCCCAGGGACGACCAGAGCGCCAATGTGCGATCTGTTCCATTCTCAACTCCTCCCTGAACAAGGGCAATCTTCCTTCCGAATGGAAGGCTGCCCAAATAATTCCCATTAGAAAAAAATCTAATGTCCCTCAGGAAGACCTGTCAAACTACCATCCTATTTCCCTGTTACCATACCTGAGCAAAATTCTGGAAAAACATTAATAAATATCTCTCTGAGTATATTGAAGTAACAGGAGGCCTCGACCCCTCGCAGTCGGGGTTCCGTCCCAGATTTAGTATGGAGTCAGCACTAATTGCAGTCACAGACAACCTTAGGCACTCCCTGGACAATGGACAGCCAGCACTATTGGTGCTGCTGGATCTGTCAGCAGCGTTTGACATGATATCCCACTCCGTCCTACTAAACAGACTAAGAAACGTTGGAATCCATAACCTTGCCTATCAGTGGTTGTTCAGCTTCCTAACCCACCGCACCCAAACCGTCAATCTCGGCGTCTTCCGATCTCCAACATCGGAGCTGACTAAAGATGTGCCCCACGGATCCTGCCTAAGTCCCACTCTTTTTAACATTTATGTGGAGCCCCTTGCGGACCTACTCAGGGAACTGGGTTTCATCCCAATCTCATACGCTGATGATACCCAGCTCCTAATGGCATTTGATAAAAACTCTACCAATACCCAGTCAACCTTCGCTGATGGCATGATAGCCATCTCGAATTGGATGAGGAACAATTTCCTTCTACTGAATGCTAGCAAAACAGAGATTATGCTTTTTGGAGATGCGCCTCTACTCTGGTCCCCAGATTGGTGGCCTACTGACCTGGGTGCTGCACCGGTCCTGAAAGTAGTGGTAAAAAACTTAGGAATACATTTGGACCAGAAACTCACAATGAAAGAGCAAGTTGCAACCACCGTGGGTTCCTGCTTCCACACATTAAGCCTCCTGAGAAAGGTCTTCCCTTTTCTCCCTATGACAGTCCGAAAAACACTCCTTCAGGCACTAGTAATTAGTCGTCTTGACTACTGTAATGCCCTCCTGATTTCCGCCAACGAATCCTCTCTTAATAGATTTCAGGTGGTCCAAAACACTGCGGCCCGCCTGGTTTCCAATGTTCCTGCCAGGACGGCCTCCTTGCAGCTACTCCTTGGACTTCACTGGCTACCCATCCGCAAGTGGATCCGTTTTAAGATCTGCTGCATAGTGCATAAGGCATTACATGGCAACGCCCCCAGCTATCTTGCAGATAGACTCATACGTTATCAGCCTTCCAGAACTCTTCGGTCTGGTTCTAAATCGCTCCTCCTGGTACTCCGTGTAAAGAAATCTCGCATAGGTGGGAAAACCTTCTACCAGCTGGCCCCCTCTTACTGGAATCTACTTCCCTTCCACCTCCGGAATTGCACCAATTATCTGCAATTCCGTAAGCTTCTAAAAACGGAGCTCTTCTGAATCCTTCTTCATGACCCTCGGTAGAAATCCTGCAGTGCGGAGATACCCCTTCGGGGGTGATTTGGGCGCTTAACAAGATAAATAAATACAAATAAATAAAATCACAGGAAACAACTCAATCAATCAACCCGCTCTCGTGCCGCAGCTCAGCCAAGTCCTAAGTTCATCACTCCGCTCAGGCAGAGAGGAAGTTGATGGTCCCCCGAGCAATTCCCGAAGGATGGGGCATTTGAGCGGTGAGCCATCTTTCATTTCCAACCAGGTCACAGTTAATCTCCCGCCTGCCCCTGCAAGATTGTTCTTATCGGGGTTCCCCCTCTGCGTATTGGGCAGAAGGAAACCAATGAAGAGTTGCATAACAAGACCTTAGATTGGGTTGTGCGCTATAGAGGGCTGACTTTCCATTTTGCCAAAGACATTTTGCTGACTCGTAGGTGTGGTTGGATTGGGCCGAGTTCAGTTGAACCGCCAGGAGACTGTGTGACTGTGAACTTTAGATCCCTTTTTTTGGTGCAAAGTCTCCTGATTGGGCCTAGTAGTCGCACCACAGCGGAGAGTAATATTACCTTGGTCCCACTAGGCTATTTCTACAAACCCAGTGTATCTTATCTACAGACAAATACTCACTATCTGGAATCTTCGGTAACCCGGTCCAACAGCGAAGTAAGGAATCGGCAACCTTTGCCACCCTGTTTGCAATTAGCTTCATTAAAGGTAGGGCAGGCCCGACAGTTCTTACCCCAAATTAAAGGAATCAATTTCTAATTCCCACTGCAAACCATTATGAAGCCCTTTCCAGCCCAGACTGACTTTCAGATGGTACTGAATAGGATGTTTCAACTGTTGGCATCCTGGAAACTTTGGCCACAAAGAAGGAACCTTTGGGGAAAAATATGACTTGTCCCTTCACTCTTCTGAGCTGGAATATCGCAGGACATAAAGACAAGATTACCAACCCGGCCTAGCTCACCTATATTGCCAAGTTTGACTTTGTTATTATGCAGGAAACCTGGGATACTTCTTTGTCATCTTGCGAAGGCTATGCTTGCTATTCTTACCCCACCATCCCTTCCTCCTGTGGCAGAGCCAAGGACGGCCTCTCCATATGGATTAACTTGAGTCTGCAATTGGAAGTGACTACCATTGACTATGGAAGCTCCGACTTTTTAGTTTTGCTCAATCAGGATAAATTCTCTCCTTTTTATTTTTATTTAATTCATTTTTACAATAATAATTTCTATTTCCGAATGTGTTCATTTTACTCATTTGTTTGCGCTCCTTTCAAATTTGCAGCCCCTAGGGGCTGGTTTAGCGCCCCAGCCCTATTATTTTTTGTGTGGGGACTTCAATGCGAAATTAGCAGCTTACCCAAAGGTTGGAGGGCCGTTACATGAGGCATCATCCAGGGAGCAATGCTATAGTAGAGGTGAGGAGCTGGGTAGATATATAGCTGCACATGACCTTGTCGATATGTGTAGAGGGGACAGGTTACCTATAGCCTCATACAGAGGACACGGTCGGGCCTCGGTCATGGGCTATATGTTTGTGATGCGGAACCTTTCGGTCTGGTTCTCTAAGGGGGTGGTAGTGGAGACAGAATGGGAGGACCATAATGCTCTTTTAGCTATGGGCCATCTCCCGATTAGTAGGATCAATCGTCCCACTGAGGTAATCTCTATCACCCAACATTCTAATGACGGTTTCAGGCTTATCTGGCATATAAAGGAACCGGGGGATACCCTGGCTACATTATTGAAGACACAACTCAGACTTTTCCTTAATTGTCTGTCAGACACAAGTGGGGATGCCATGTTAGCTCATTATGTAAATTTAAGCCAGGATATCAGACACTTTTTGACAAAACCTTTTCGGTCTAGCCAGGGGGGCCACCGGTGGTTTGATACACTACTCGGCAGCCAACCGCAGGTTGAGAAAGGCCCTTGTAACTAGCCCGAAAGACTGGGACGAGGTTCAAAAAGCCCAGAAGTTTTATAAAAACACCTTGAAGGCAAGGAAGGATGCATTGCATAGGAGGGACTGGGAGCTCCTGTAATACGCATCGGTAGCAAAAAATTGTTCTGGGACACAGTCAAGAAGATTAGGCAAAGGGATGGCCCAGAAAGCCCACTCTTGCATTGTAACATCTTGGGGCCAGAGTGGGTCTCGCATTTTAGTGCCTCCTACCATTTGGAGGAAAAGGAGAGTTTAGGGGAACATTTGCAGGCAGATTATCCCACTTATCACCATTTCTTGTATCATTACCGGAAGTGGAGGTTGATGTTCGGCAGAGCTCAGACGGAAAAGCCCCTAGGCCAGATGGGGTACCGATGGACCTCATTTAGTGATATATTGATTTGTGGAGACCTCTGATTATCAATGTATTTAACCACTCTTTTGGCAATAACAGCCCTCGCTCATGGGCTTTATCCACAATCGTACCCATTTTCAAAAAAGGGGATCGCATGTCGCCCAAATGTTATCGCCCCATCTCCCTCATTGATAGTACTTTCAAATTAATTGGCAGGGTAGTTTTCAATCAGCATACATCCTGGGCCAAAGAAAATAATATCCTCTGTCCCTTCCAATTTGGCTTCCGTTCTGGGCTGGGTATGGTGGAGCAGTGTTTTAATCTGAATTTGATAGTAAGTATACCATCGCCAAGCGCTGCCCACTGTACCTGGCCTTCATGGATCTCTCCGCAGCCTTTACGGACCTCTCCACAGCCTTTGACTGTGTCAACAGAACCAAGCTGTGGCTGATGTTACTGGATCTTGGGGTGGAGGTGGCAATAGTGAACTTCTTACATTCTACATGTATATCTAGCAGTGAAAGTCTGCTTTGTAATGTAACGGGCATTTATAAAGCACTCGATAACTCTCTGGGGAGTGTCCTGGCGCTATGCATCCGACACTATTAGTTTTGATTAAAAAGCCAATTTTTCAATTGCTTCTGGAACTGGAAGGTGGCTGAAATGTTCCATAACTCCAAAGGAGTTTGTTCCACAATGAAGGTCCTAAAAATGAAAATAGACTTGCCTCCCGTCCTGGACCGCTGGATCCTTGGAATTTTGGCCAAAAAGAGGTTGGCTGAGCGCAGGCGTCTGGATGGAACATGAAAGTCTATCCTTGCTCTAAGATAAGCAGCACCAGACTGATGTAGAGCCCTATGTATAAGCAGTGGGGTCTTAAAAATAATCCTCTTTCTTATGGAAAGCCAGTGCAGTTCCCTTAAATAAGGGGAAACATGTTCTTAAAGGCAGACCGAGAAGAATCCAGGCAGCTGCGTTTTGGACTACCTGCAATTTATTAATCAGGAAGTCAGGCAGGCCCAAGTACAGTACATTACCGTAGTCAAGCCTTGATGTTATTAAGGCCTGAACTACCTGTTTCCTAGCTGAGGAAGAGAGAAAGCACAGGAACTTTCTTAACACACTCAGCAGACCAAAGCTAGTCCCAACCACAGCATTAACCTGAGGCAGAAGGATAGCTCACCATCAAACTTAATGCCTAAATTCACCGTACTTGCCTGGTATAGTAGAGGAGGAGCATCCATCAGCCAAAAGGACTGCCAGGGCTCTTGCGCCCTTACACCAAAGAAGAGTATCTCAGTTTTTCTGCATTACTTTTGAGCTGATGGTGAGTCAGCCATTAAAAGACTGCTGTTTTTTTGTAGATATTTTTATTGGCATTTTATTTTATTACGTCATCTCAGTAGTTTACAAATCGAAACACAGGAGAAAACACATCTTGCAGCCTCCGCATTTACATTTGTTAATATGATCAAAAACAGGTCCAATTAATATAAACAGTAAACCACCACATGTAGTATGTGAGAGCATCCCCTTACTTTTACGAAGGAGGAACATGCGGGCGTCGTATTTGTGCTACAAGTGTTCGTGTAGAGAAGACTAGGGTGTCATCTGTATAATAAGAAACCTTGCCAATAAATTATGTTGAACAATGTGAGTGAAGCAAACACAAGGAGATGTTTGCTTTGTTCGCCCTAAGTTGGCAGGGTATGCCCAGACGTGGGTCCCTTGCTCACTTTGCTACTGGATTCAAGCTAGCCTGGCTGATGAGGGCTGTTAGCCCGAAACCGGTCCCAGGATGCTTGTTTCCGGTCCAGGGAAGACATGGCTTGGCAGTTCGGTCTGGGCTGTTCCCATGAGGCACAGGGTCAAGACTGATTTGCATATAGCTGTGTCTGAACTGGGGTGGCGAAGTGAGCTAAAGAACGATGATGGATTCAACCCAGATCTGTGACTGGGGGTGAATGTCTGAAAAGTTTCAGCGCTCCGTCCATCATCTCCTTGTGTTTGCTTTGTTCGCCCTAAGTTGGCAGGGTATGCCCAGACGTGGGCCCCTTGCTCACTTTGCCACTGGATTCAAGCTAGCCTGGCTGATGAGGACTGTTAGCCCGAAACCGGTCCCAGGATGCTTGTTTCCGGTCCAGGGAAGACATGGCTTGGCAGTTCGGTCTGGACTGTTCCCATGAGGCACAGGGTCAAGACTGATTTGCATATAGCTGTGTCTGAACTGGGGTGGCGAAGTGAGCTAAAGAACGATGATGGATTCAACCCAGATCTGTGACTGGGGGTGAATGTCTGAAAAGTTTCAGCGCTCCGTCCATCATCTCCTTGTGTTTGCTTTGTTCGCCCTAAGTTGGCAGGGTATGCCCAGACGTGGGCCCCTTGCTCACTTTGCCACTGGATTCAAGCTAGCCTGGCTGATGAGGGCTGTTAGCCTGAAACCGGTCCCAGGATGCTTGTTTCCGGTCCAGGGAAGACATGGCTTGGCAGTTCGGTCTGGACTGTTCCCATGAGGCACAGGGTCAAGACTGATTTGCATATAGCTGTGTCTGAACTGGGGTGGCGAAGTGAGCTAAAGAACGATGATGGATTCAACCCAGATCTGTGACTGGGGGTGAGTGTCTGAAAAGTTTCAGCGCTCCGTCCATCATCTCCTTGTGTTTGCTTTGTTCGCCCTAAGTTGGCAGGTATGCCCAGACGTGGGTCCCTTGCTCACTTTGCCACTGGATTCAAGCTAGCCTGGCTGATGAGGGCTGTTAGCCCGAAACCAGTCCCAGGATGCTTGTTTCGGTCCAGGGAAGACATGGCTTGGCAGTTCGGTCTGGACTGTTCCCATGAGGCACAGGGTCAAGACTGATTTGCATATAGCTGTGTCTGAACTGGGGTGGCGAAGTGAGCTAAAGAACGATGATGGATTCAACCCAGATCTGTGACTGGGGGTGAGTGTCTGAAAAGTTTCAGCGCTCCGTCCATCATCTCCTTGTGTTTGCTTTGTTCGCCCTAAGTTGGCAGGGGTATGCCCAGACGTGGGTCCCTTGCTCACTTTGCCACTGGATTTAAGCTAGCCTGGCTGATGAGGGCTGTTAGCCCGAAACCGGTCCCAGGATGCTTGTTTCCGGTCCAGGGAAGACATGGCTTGGCAGTTCGGTCTGGACTGTTCCCATGAGGCACAGGGTCAAGACTGATTTGCATATAGCAGTGTCTGAACTGGGGTGGCGAAGTGAGCTAAAGAACGATGATGGATTCAACCCAGATCAGTTGACTGGGGGTGAGTGTTTGATTGGCCTCAAACGTTCCGTCCATCATCCCCTTTTGTATCGCTTTGTTCGCCCTAAGTTGGCGGGGGTATGCCCAGACGTGGGTCCCTTGCTCACTTTGCCACTGGATTCAAGCAAGCCTGGCTGATGACGGCTGGAATGCCAGAAACCGGTCCTAGGATGCTTGTTTCCTGGTCCAGGGAAGACATGGCTATGGCAGTTCGGGCTGGACTGTTCCCATGAGGCACAGGGTCAGACTGATTTGCATATGGCCATGTCTGAACTGGGTGGTGGAGTGAGCTAAAGAATGATGATGGATTAAACCCAGATCAGTTGACTGGGGGTGAGTGTTTGATTGGCTCAAACGTTCCGTCCATCATCCCCTTTTGTATCGCTTTGTTCGCCCTAAGTTGGCGGGGGTATGCCCAGACGTGGGTCCCTTGCTCACTTTGCCACTGGATTCAAGCAAGCCTGGCTGATGACGGCTGGAATGCCAGAAACCGGTCCTAGGATGCTTGTTTCCGGGTCCAGGGAAGACATGGCTTGGCAGTTCGGGCTGGACTGTTCCCATGAGGCACAGGGTCAGACTGATTTGCATATGGCCATGTCTGAACTGGGGTGGTGGAGTGAGCTAAAGAATGATGATGGATTAAACCCAGATCAGTTGACTGGGGGTGAGTGTTTGATTGGCTCAAACGTTCCGTCCATCATCCCCTTTTGTATCGCTTTGTTCGCCCTAAGTTGGCGGGGGCATGCCCAGACGTGGGTCCCTTGCTCACTTTGCCACTGATTCAAGCAAGCCTGGCTGATGACGGCTGGAATGCCAGAAACCGGTCCTAGGATGCTTGTTTCCGGTCCAGGGAAGACATGGCTTGGCAGTTCGGGCTGGACTGTTCCCATGAGGCACAGGGTCAGACTGATTTGCATATGGCCATGTCTGAACTGGGGTGGTGGAGTGAGCTAAAGAATGATGATGGATTAAACCCAGATCAGTTGACTGGGGGTGAGTGTTTGATTGGCTCAAACGTTCCGTCCATCATCCCCTTTTGTATCGCTTTGTTCGCCCTAAGTTGGCGGGGGTATGCCCAGACGTGGGTCCCTTGCTCACTTTGCCACTGGATTCAAGCAAGCCTGGCTGATGACGGCTGGAATGCCAGAAACCGGTCCTAGGATGCTTGTTTCCGGTCCAGGGAAGACATGGCTTGGCAGTTCGGGCTGGACTGTTCCCATGAGGCACAGGGTCAGACTGATTTGCATATGGCCATGTCTGAACTGGGGTGGTGGAGTGAGCTAAAGAATGATGATGGATTAAACCCAGATCAGTTGACTGGGGGTGAGTGTTTGATTGGCTCAAACGTTCCGTCCATCATCCCCTTTTGTATCGCTTTGTTCGCCCTAAGTTGGCGGGGTATGCCCAGACGTGGGTCCCTTGCTCACTTTGCCACTGGATTCAAGCAAGCCTGGCTGATGACGGCTGGAATGCCAGAAACCGGTCCTAGGATGCTTGTTTCCGGTCCAGGGAAGACATGGCTTGGCAGTTCGGGCTGGACTGTTCCCATGAGGCACAGGGTCAGACTGATTTGCATATGGCCATGTCTGAACTGGGGTGGTGGAGTGAGCTAAAGAATGATGATGGATTAAACCCAGATCAGTTGACTGGGGGTGAGTGTTTGATTGGCTCAAACGTTCCGTCCATCATCCCCTTTTGTATCGCTTTGTTCGCCCTAAGTTGGCGGGGGTATGCCCAGACGTGGGTCCCTTGCTCACTTTGCCACTGGATTCAAGCAAGCCTGGCTGATGACGGCTGGAATGCCAGAAACCGGTCCTAGGATGCTTGTTTCCGGTCCAGGGAAGACATGGCTTGGCAGTTCGGGCTGGACTGTTCCCATGAGGCACAGGGTCAGACTGATTTGCATATGGCCATGTCTGAACTGGGGTGGTGGAGTGAGCTAAAGAATGATGATGGATTAAACCCAGATCAGTTGACTGGGGGTGAGTGTTTGATTGGCTCAAACGTTCCGTCCATCATCCCCTTTTGTATCGCTTTGTTCGCCCTAAGTTGGCGGGGGTATGCCCAGACGTGGGTCCCTTGCTCACTTTGCCACTGGATTCAAGCAAGCCTGGCTGATGACGGCTGGAATGCCAGAAACCGGTCCTAGGATGCTTGTTTCCGGTCCAGGGAAGACATGGCTTGGCAGTTCGGGCTGGACTGTTCCCATGAGGCACAGGGTCAGACTGATTTGCATATGGCCATGTCTGAACTGGGGTGGTGGAGTGAGCTAAAGAATGATGATGGATTAAACCCAGATCAGTTGACTGGGGGTGAGTGTTTGATTGGCTCAAACGTTCCGTCCATCATCCCCTTTTGTATCGCTTTGTTCGCCCTAAGTTGGCGGGGGTATGCCCAGACGTGGGTCCCTTGCTCACTTTGCCACTGGATTCAAGCAAGCCTGGCTGATGACGGCTGGAATGCCAGAAACCGGTCCTAGGATGCTTGTTTCCGGTCCAGGGAAGACATGGCTTGGCAGTTCGGGCTGGACTGTTCCCATGAGGCACAGGGTCAGACTGATTTGCATATGGCCATGTCTGAACTGGGGTGGTGGAGTGAGCTAAAGAATGATGATGGATTAAACCCAGATCAGTTGACTGGGGGTGAGTGTTTGATTGGCTCAAACGCTCCTGGTCCATCATCCCCTTTGTATCGCTTTGTTCGCCCTAAGTTGGCGGGGGTATGCCCAGACGTGGGTCCCTTGCTCACTTTGCCACTGGATTCAAGCAAGCCTGGCTGATGACGGCTGGAATGCCAGAAACCGGTCCTAGGATGCTTGTTTCCGGTCCAGGGAAGACATGGCTTGGCAGTTCGGGCTGGACTGTTCCCATGAGGCACAGGGTCAGACTGATTTGCATATGGCCATGTCTGAACTGGGGTGGTGGAGTGAGCTAAAGAATGATGATGGATTAAACCCAGATCAGTTGACTGGGGGTGAGTGTTTGATTGGCTCAAACGTTCCGTCCATCATCCCCTTTTGTATCGCTTTGTTCGCCCTAAGTTGGCGGGGGTATGCCCAGACGTGGGTCCCTTTGCTCACTTTGCCACTGGATTCAAGCAAGCCTGGCTGATGACGGCTGGAATGCCAGAAACCGGTCCTAGGATGCTTGTTTCCGGTCCAGGGAAGACATGGCTTGGCAGTTCGGGCTGGACTGTTCCCATGAGGCACAGGGTCAGACTGATTTGCATATGGCCATGTCTGAACTGGGGTGGTGGAGTGAGCTAAAGAATGATGGATGGATTAAACCCAGATCAGTTGACTGGGGGTGAGTGTTTGATTGGCTCAAACGTTCCGTCCATCATCCCCTTTTGTATCGCTTTGTTCGCCCTAAGTTGGCGGGGGTATGCCCAGACGTGGGTCCCTTGCTCACTTTGCCACTGGATTCAAGCAAGCCTGGCTGATGACGGCTGGAATGCCAGAAACCGGTCCTAGGATGCTTGTTTCCGGTCCAGGGAAGACATGGCTTGGCAGTTCGGGCTGGACTGTTCCCATGGAGGCACAGGGTCAGACTGATTTGCATATGGCCATGTCTGAACTGGGGTGGTGGAGTGAGCTAAAGAATGATGATGGATTAAACCCAGATCAGTTGACTGGGGTGAGTGTTTGATTGGCTCAAACGCTCCGTCCATCATCCCCTTTTGTATCGCTTTGTTCGCCCTAAGTTGGCGGGGTATGCCCAGACGTGGGTCCCTTGCTCACTTTGCCACTGGATTCAAGCAAGCCTGGCTGATGACGGCTGGAATGCCAGAAACCGGTCCTAGGATGCTGTGTCTCCGGTCCAGGGAAGACATGGCTTGGCAGTTCGGGCTGGACTGTTCCCATGAGGCACAGGGTCAGACTGATTTGCATATGGCCATGTCTGAACTGGGGTGGTGGAGTGAGCTAAAGAATGATGATGGATTAAACCCAGATCAGTTGACTGGGGGTGAGTGTTTGATTGGCTCAAACGTTCCGTCCATCATCCCCTTTTGTATCGCTTTGTTCGCCCTAAGTTGGCGGGGGTATGCCCAGACGTGGGTCCCTTGCTCACTTTGCCACTGGATTCAAGCAAGCCTGGCTGATGACGGCTGGAATGCCAGAAACCGGTCCTAGGATGCTTGTTTCCGGTCCAGGGAAGACATGGCTTGGCAGTTCGGGCTGGACTGTTCCCTATGAGGCACAGGGTCAGACTGATTTGCATATGGCCATGTCTGAACTGGGGGTGGTGGAGTGAGCTAAAGAATGATGATGGATTAAACCCAGATCAGTTGACTGGGGGTGAGTGTTTGGATTGGCTCAAACGTTCCGTCCATCATCTCCCTTTTGTATCGCTTTGTTCGCCCTAAGTTGGCGGGGGTATGCCCAGACGTGGGTCCCTTGCTCACTTTGCCACTGGATTCAAGCAAGCCTGGCTGATGACGGCTGGAATGCCAGAAACCGGTCCTAGGATGCTTGTTTCCGGTCCAGGGAAGACATGGCTTGGCAGTTCGGGCTGGACTGTTCCCATGAGGCACAGGGTCAGACTGATTTGCGTATGGCCATGTCTGAACTGGGGTGGTGGAGTGAGCTAAAGAATGATGATGGATTAAACCCAGATCAGTTGACTGGGGGTGAGTGTTTGATTGGCTCAAACGTTCCGTCCATCATCCCCTTTTGTATCGCTTGTTCGCCCTAAGTTGGCGGGGGTATGCCCAGACGTGGGTCCCTTGCTCACTTTGCCACTGGATTCAAGCAAGCCTGGCTGATGACGGCTGGAATGCCAGAAACCGGTCCTAGGATGCTTGTTTCCGGTCCAGGGAAGACATGGCTTGGCAGGTTCGGGCTGGACTGTTCCCATGAGGCACAGGGTCAGACTGATTTGCATATGGCCATGTCTGAACTGGGGTGGTGGAGTGAGCTAAAGAATGATGATGGATTAAACCCAGATCAGTTGACTGGGGGTGAGTGTTTGATTGGCTCAAACGTTCCGTCCATCATCCCCTTTTGTATCGCTTTGTTCGCCCTAAGTTGGCGGGGGTATGCCCAGACGTGGGTCCCTTGCTCACTTTGCCACTGGATTCAAGCAAGCCTGGCTGATGACGGCTGGAATGCCAGAAACCGGTCCTAGGATGCTTGTTTCCGGTCCAGGGAAGACATGGCTTGGCAGTTCGGGCTGGACTGTTCCCATGAGGCACAGGGTCAGACTGATTTGCATATGGCCATGTCTGAACTGGGGTGGTGGAGTGAGCTAAAGAATGATGATGGATTAAACCCAGACTCAGTTGACTGGGGGTGAGTGTTTGATTGGCCCAAACGTTCCGTCCATCATCCCCTTTTGTATCGCTTTGTTCGCCCTAAGTTGGCGGGGGTGTGCCCAGACGTGGGTCCCTTGCTCACTTTGCCACTGGATTCAAGCAAGCCTGGCTGATGACGGCTGGAATGCCAGAAACCGGTCCTAGGATGCTTGTTTCCGGTCCAGGGAAGACATGGCTTGGCAGTTCGGGCTGGACTGTTCCCATGAGGCACAGGGTCAGACTGATTTGCATATGGCCATGTCTGAACTGGGGTGGTGGAGTGAGCTAAAGAATGATGATGGATTAAACCCAGATCAGTTGACTGGGGGTGAGTGTTTGGATTGACTCAAACGTTCCGTCCATCATCCCCTTTGTATCGCTTTGTTCGCCCTAAGTTGGCGGGGGTATGCCCAGACGTGGGTCCCTTGCTCACTTTGCCACTGGATCCAAGCAAGCCTGGCTGATGACGGCTGGAATGCCAGAAACCGGGTCCTAGGATGCTTGTTTCCCGGTCCAGGGAAGACATGGCTTGGCAGTTCGGGCTGGACTGTTCCCATGAGGCACAGGGTCAGACCTGGATTTGCATATGGCCATGTCTGAACTGGGG